>NIUQ01001996.1:0-45264 GCA_002796945.1 Plectus sambesii
ACACATTCTCATTAAGATGAAGAACGAAGATCTGTCGGCGACGTTCTGCGGATCAAAGTCGTACTCGGCGCCGGAAATTCTTACAGGCAGCCGCTATTCACCGTTGAAGGCGGACGTGTGGTCGCTGGGAGTGATCGCCTTCGTGCTCGTCACCAATCGTATGCCGTTCAACGAGCGCGTCCCCTCCAACTCGGTCATCGTTGAGGCGCAGCGCGCCCGCACCTACCGCTACTCGCGCCGTCTGCACATCTCGGCCACGTGCCAGAAGACCATCGACGCCATGCTCACCTTTGACTGGCGTAAGCGTCCGTCGGTCGTCGATATCGCCCGCTCGGAGTGGTTCGCCCTGTCCGATCAGCCCGCGCTCCCCACGGCCGCCGGCGACTCCGTCATCTCCCCATCCTGATGATAACGTTGTCGCTTTTACACTCCACTAGTCGTCCACTTGACATCGTGATCCTGCCTCTCTCATGTTTATGCCAAAAGCATCTGTGTGTGAATGATGAGGCTGACTAAATTTGTTCCCCATAACTGCCAAGCGAGTGAGATATTTCTGTGATGAGCACAGATATTTTCACTCATCCGAAATGCAAGTTCATAATTGCTTAGGTGAGAACGATATATTTGACTATGCACAGAGTAGGATGACACCAACAGAAATTTAAATAACAACATCCTGATTAACGATTGCGAACACGGTAAATTTGAAGGTGCTTATGTCAAACAGTTATCACGTCACAACATACGTTGCACATTTAGCGTTCGCACATTTCCTGAAAAAATGCAATGAATTTGTTATGCCAGTGCTCTTTGACGCAAATCATATTGTGCCGATATTTCATTGAATTCCATTTGTCTGTGAATATTCTCCGATGGAACTCAGGCAGAGGTCGGCATAGGGCTATATGTAAGAGAGGATGCCCATCCCTTCAGATACCTGCCTTGTACCCCCAGACACCAACCGTGCCCATCTCTGGGTCTAGGCTACATGGGCTCGAAATTTCAGTAGCTCATCCTTATTAAACATTACGCTTGTCAAACTCTCACAATTCAATCTAGTCAGTGTTGCTAAGGTCAAAAACATCCCCGCTAGGTCACTCATTCCTTCGCACAGCAGCACAACACAATAATGTTGTGGTGTAAAAGGCCTGCCTCTCGATCAACAATCCCTTGCTCTCTACTCCAATATCACCCTACAACAAGATGGCAATAAACACGCAAGGGCGGGTAATTTGCATGCATAAGCGTCTAAATGGCGGCGTGCAAGCTGACACCACAGAACGCCATGACGATGAAGAGAGGATCGAAGCGCGGAGGGGTGTTTGCAGACGCTTCGCGACTACCTGGCGCGGTCGATGGCGGAATCGCCGGCGACAGTGTTTAACCAGACGCTCGGGAGTCGAGTACCGTCGGGCGCTTGGTCAAACATCTCAGCAGGTGCCGATACAATTGCCGCTTGCCGCCATCGACGCTCAACCGATCAACCGATCGCTCCATTCGCTTCAATCGCCCCATCTGACGCGCTTGTCCACGGTTCTTTTCATTCCGTCGAATACGAATGTGCCGTTTGTCTGGTAGCCGCAGTGACGGTTTGCGTCGGTGCGGAACGGAATCGGAGGTCGATCAGATCCAATCCGAGAGAGAACCGATTGAAGCTTCAGCAGAGCCGGTGGATGAGTTTCGTTTCTTTCTGCTTTATGCATGAATGATATGTCGATGAAATGAATACGGTGAGTTTAGAAACGAAATGCCCTAAATGTGGGTGCCGACAACATAATTTGTTCCTCTGACTTCTTATCCCCTACCTTTAAAGTGAGAACCTCGCTCGGATCACTTTTTACATGCTCATCAAGCATGTGACACCGTCATTGCTTTCCCCTCTACCGTCAACATAGCCGTAGAAGCGTATCGTAACTAAGGCTAAATCTGTAAACCGATAGTACCCTTCCCCCTAACTATAACATTTAGTTCTTTCAATTCGATAGACTAAAAGATTCGTCTGCATCGTATGGTATTCGCTTCAGGCCCATCATACCACCATTCAAGGCCCAAAAACAAGTACTTCGAGTCACTCCGAGTTCGAACGCAGATCGGTTCTAATGCTAAGTAGTTTTGCCGCTAGTAACTGCAATTTGGCTTACCTGCTGCAAACTGCTTAAGATGGGACCGTTCACACCTCGTTGTTTGTCCTCTGTGACATGTACGCGTAAGTTACTGTTGATCTTCGTGCTTGATATTCGACGCTCAGCGTTTGAACTGCCTGCTTCCCGCACGGCACTAGGTTTGTTTTTCAATTGCCAAGCGTACGATGTTATTTACCGTATCCTTCCACGTTAGCGTCATTTGTATCTTTTTGCAACGCCACATGTCTTGCGCCTGTATAATTATTGTTGCTCGTGCATGTCGGTTTTCGGATCAATTTTTTCAAAGGCAATATATCTTTAATACGTTAACCTAAATGGCTCTTGCAAACTGCGCGTACCTGCAAGTGAAACGACCCCTTCTCTTCTATTACTACTGCTTTGCATCAGTCGCTATATCAATGATTGGCTCGCTTTCTAACATCACGTTTTGATTTCTCACAGCAAGCAACAGCTCGATATCGTTCTGTTTTACTCTCATCTTCCTCCTTCCAGCCACTAAATGAAATTATTCAATCTCGCCCTTTATCCGCAGTACAATACCGGTCAAAATCTATAGCATTTATTTATCCCGATGCGAGGCGCCGAAACGGTGTCGATGGCCTTATGAAAATTGTTAGCTCGGTTCAGTCGTCGATGCCATAGATACATCGAGACGCGCTGAATCCGAGCCTTCATCTGTCTAGAGGTCATGGATGTGGTAGGCGCGAAGGTAAGCCAGTGGTTTCAACTTGTTTTGTGATATGCGAATTACAATGACCCTCTCATTGACGCGCTCACTGAATCACCCTATCTCTGTGCAATGTCCGCAAATGTGTGTCTCACACCGCGACAGTGGGTGACGTGCAGCAAGTCGATCGCCGTTATCCACCGCAAGAGTAGCACGGTGTTCCAGAGACGATATCTGACGTTGGATAGGTTGTTTTTACCGCATACAACTTAATATCCTCCAATTAAATGCTTCTAATACACTTGTAACTGCTCAAACTCAATCTTTAACAGTCTTTCTGTGTTTGTGCTTTCAAATACGACCAATCGCACTTTACTGGGTAGATATTCAATCGGCAGTAAAAACGAAGACGATGTTCCTAGTCTCCAGCAGGACGTCACGACGAGACGCAGAGCGGCTCAAACGCCTCATCCGACATCAATCGTCGCTCGTCCCACAGAGCGAAACAACAAAGCGACAATAAAAAAACCACCCCCGGCACAGACTCTTCACCAGGTTGCAATCGTTAGCAATAAAAAGGTGTCGTCATCATCATCGTTTATAAGCGGATATGTGCGTGTCCAGTAAAATTGTGCAGCTCATATTTTTGCTCAAATAACAACCTCACCGATGTGTACGGGTATTCGAAATATCGCAGAGACTGGAGGACCTAAGTAGATAGAGAGTGCAGTATATTAGTACTGATCCAGGATACGCATTCGATGTTAAGACTAAAGACGGTTGCTACGGTACAAAAAATGGAAAATCACGCCACCTGACCACCATCCAAAACAGAACGTACGAACGAACAAGCAGAGACGAACACGAATAGAGTTCAAGGGCGCATAGTCGATGCCAGAATCAATCACGAAGATAATTGACAAAGTCGCAAATAGTGTCGATCTGACTGAATTATTATTGGCACTCTATCGTCTCGATTCGCCTACTGCGAACAGTCAGTTACTGTCTGCATTCAATCAAAGGCCAGCACATCATGAACCCAAACAGATATGTACTTTCATCTCGTCTCTCACCATCTATTAGCAGCATGTTACTGGAATGAACGAACCGCATTGAATAATGGAATTCGCCTAGAAAGAAGAAAATGAGAGACAAGAACATGACCGCTAGGCAACTGACCGCAAAGCCCAGGGCGAGTGGGCACGGTAACAACGAAGGAAGGCGTAATCAAATTAGAAGAATAACCGCCTAAAAATTAGTAATCGCTAACCGAGTCTCGTGCCCTAAATACATCAACTATGCAATGTATCGGGACAGTGCAGGGTGCGGAGTGAACGAAACAGAAGAACTACGCAGCGATAGATCAACAGTTGCAACCGCATAGAGCATCCTAACGTATAACAAAATGACAATAATGATGGTTTTTCGTTTGTAGAAGTAAATGAATAGCAACTAATGAGCGTCGGGTGCAGTTTAATGTTCGATATGGAGCACTTAGGCGGCCGTCTGCTGGCTGCTTGAGCGCTGGATGTGAGTGGCGCGCTCCTGAAACGATCGTGAAAATTATATGCGCCGCAGAAGAAAGAAAATAGTCGTACCTCGCCGTCCTTGTTGTACAGGATAGTCTGGACGTTTCCCCCGACGCCGAAAGTGTCTTCGCCATCGAAGATGAGCTGCTCGGGTGGGTTGTGCACTCCGCCTTGGTTGCGAGCCCAGATCTGAAATTATCGAAGTTAAAAAATATTATCGGCATCAATATTCTCATCTTGTAAGCGTCATAAGAGTATTGTCACTGAAACTACCGTCACAAATATTCATATANTGCGATTAAAAATGCGTGTCACATAAATTCAGTTTGTTCAGATTAGTGCATGCTAAACTTCATTATCCACTGATTTCATCGTCCCTTCTGTTGACTCGGTGCGAGAGACTAACACGATTTGGAATGCATGTTTTTCGTTGTCAGTGTGCATTAGGATTACCATAACAAATAACAAGAGCGGAAATAACCAGCTCTGATTTCGTCCTCGATCAAAAAAATGCGATCGCTGAAGAATGTTCTACCGGCGTGATCATAACATGAGAGAGGCGACAGACCCCATTAGGGTAAACAAATAAAATTTAAACGACTGCTTGCGACCTCGCCGTTCACGCGCTGAAAAATATTGCCGCAGACGGTGGGACGATGGTTGATCGAGAAATGTTCGTGCGTACGCGTCCCCATTACTCTGACTTGTTTACGAATGCAAACAAATGTGAACGATGACAAATTGCGAGAGACGTATCACTCCGTCATTCCACTGATGGAATTGTGACCTCCAATTTTTTGCAGCGAACACATCATGAGCGGCACTCAAGCGCAGACTGCATGTCGTGTCTGACAGCCGCTGTTTAAGGCGTACATTGCGTCGGCGCTTATGTTTGTGAAAATGTGCGCGCGGCCCCGAAAGGGAAGTTCCGCCTAAATGCAAATCGCCATCGACGTATCGGCGACTGTCGGGCGACGGAGCGAGTCGTCAAGGCCATCGCCGACGACCACTCGTCTCTGCCTCCTCCGTCCGTCATTCTGATACGAAACTCGTTCTCTCGCTGTCACCGCCCGACGCGATTCGCACGGACGGACGACTATAGAAGGATTTCTGTTTGGAAGTTGACGCGATGCGTTCATTCAAAACAACATACGCTATTTGCACGAACATTCCGTCTTTTCATGTCTCGACTACATCCATTTGCTGCAAATTGAACGCCAGCAGATGAGAGACACAATTGGCACCTCGCCCGCCGGTTGCGAAAAGCGAACGCTTTGCTAATGCACTTGTCTCGCATGGTTACTGCGCGTTCAATTCAACAGTGATGCAATTTTTTCTCACCAAACGCGATAAAAAATCGCAACTTTGACGACACATAAACGCATCAATTCGCACGCGCTGATCCATTTTTAGTTTTACTGCGTGCTGTTGGTGGAATATATAATAATAGAGGGAATGGGGTCAGTACTTTTCATAGCCGCCGTCAACTATGAAAGAGCAACCAACTAATCTTCGTCTCCTTTGAATTCATATCAGGCAGTAAACGCTATACGATCTATACGCTCCCTTTTGCAGTACGCCGGCGGTTGCCTTAGCCAGGCGCGTCGCGCTCTGCGGCGCATTGTATTATAGCGAGCACGCAAACAAATGTTGAAAGTGCGCTCGCTCAAAAGGTAAACTAGACGAACACAATTCACAACTGTTAGCTGGAAGAAGTAAAAACGGGAAAATTCAATCCTCTCTCCCTGCCCACCCCATGCGGATCATTTTCTTTACATTTCACAAAATACTCGCAGGTCAGCCATCCGCTGGCATCCGACAGCTAATGAAATTGATGCTTTAAATAAGACCGCATAATTAAGCCTGTACTGGCGAAGAGTACGCACAGATGATAAGATCGACGTGGAGGGGATGGTGGAGTGGCAGCGCACTAGCATCTGATTTGCTTTGATACACCGCCTATGTTAAGCCGTTTATAAAAACGTGCCAACACGAGTATCCTAAGATTGCTTGCTTGCGTACGCCTCTGCTATAGTCGCGATCGCCAATGAATATAGTTGCTTTACGTTCCGGAGTAGAGAGAGAGGGAGAACGGCGTTCCAAAAGCGGTCGGTCTGTGGCGTGCGCGCGCACAGTTTGCGCAAAGGTTCAGCGGCGGCGACGTCGCCCACTCGGGCGACGCCGACGTCGCTTTGTTAATCTGCACCAAGCGATGATGAGGCGACGCTAGCCTCCGCACAGGAATAGCATCGCCGAACGATGAACGAACCGTACTGTTCGGCGCGCAGATTTCCCCCCTTGCGCTGCAGCGACGTCGCTTTGCGCAGTCTTTTCTCTACATTTGCATTGGAGGTCGGTGAAGCTCAAACAATTGCGCTTCGTAGACGCAATCGCCAAGGTCCAAGCTTACGCTCTCCACCTTTCCCACTCCCGTATTCGGCTTTGCTCATGCAGAATATCATGCCAATCGAGCAGTGAGCTGTACAGGTGAGCGAGACAGCCCCCGTCGTGCAGGCTGCACCGCTCGTATAGGATCTCGCTGCCTACATCAGTCGAGCGCCGAACGCCCAGAACGCCCCGCGACGCCAGCAAAACATGCGAGAGCGCTCGCCGTCGTCGGTTGCCCGAACCGGTCTCGACCCGACGCGTTTTTGCCGTCCGGGGTGTCCGTCCGTCCACCGATGACGCCCCGCCGCGCCCAACGCCCTCCCCCCACTCCCCGTGCGACGATAGACGATGGCCTCGAATCGGTGTCGACGCGAATTGGTGATGGAATTTTACGCATTCGCTTAGTCAGCGACAAGAACATTTAGGCGTCAATGTTCATTTTGAATGGAAGCTCGATGCTCGCATAATATTATGGCCGATAACTAACGTGTGCTACTCCTTCACGTGTATGGATCACCTCAAGAAAAGACTGGTTGGCGTGCGATTAAGAAATCAACAGCTTTAGTTCAAACGAGATCAAAGAGCGCTCACTTTGGTCGCAACACTTTCTACCTCACTTATCACTAGTAATTTCTACTCCAACTAAATTTATTACACTACGCCTTTCTTTCATTTGTATGCGCACACACCTGAGACGACAGGAAGACGAAGCCTAAGCCTAAGCGCAGAGGCTCACTCCTCCACTAAGCTGTGCAAAACCTAACAAAAGAAATAAAGAGATACTCACTTCTTGCGGTAGTCAGCCAACTGCTCTTGCAGTTTCTTGATCTGGTCTTCAAGTGCGCCACGTTGCTTGTTCGTTTCATCGATCAGCTTGCGAGCTTCCTGAAAATAAGGAGTTGAATAAGCACAATACTCCATAGTAAGTGAATTAGGGTGCCTCGAATGGATCCACTAAACATTCAACTTATTTCGCTGCAGAGGTACTGAAAATAAACTGAAAGCCGTTTCGTGAAAAACGAGCGTCGCCGTAATTACGAGGCGCAAATTTCGAAGATGTTCGTTTGAACGCAAATAATGATGGGGAGCTTGCTGCATAATACAGCTCAATTACTATAAGGCGATGGATTCTTCTACCAAAAGAGATGAAGACATGAAAAAGAGCCATATTCACAACTTACCGACAGTTCTCCTTCATACATCTGACGGACGCTGGTAGTGTCCTTTCCCCAGCGGCTGCGGAGCGCCTCCAAGTCGGCGGCCAGCTTGCGGTTCTGCGCTTCGAGGAAGCGTACCTAAAACAGACAGAGAAATTAGACGAGTTTCAACGTCGAGCATGTGTCAATGAAGTATTTGTAGAGCTACTGCCAATAGCTGCGCGATAAATGAATGTCAAATGGTGATTTAAAGCAGAGCGCATTTCACAGTAAATGATTGATAGTAATCTTTATGATGATCTTGGCTTGTCACGAATTATGTTAAAGTAGCTTTAAATTCTCCAACCAGCTTCAGCTCATTGTATTACAATCTGCATCGAGCTCGAGAGATCATTGCTAATGTTTGAGTGAAAAGCGATTTTGTAAAAACCTGTATAATGGAAAGAATTTTGTGACACCAAAGAAAGAATGTGATCGTACTTTCTCGATGTAGTTGGCCAGACGGTCGTTCAGGTCAGCCATGTCCTTCTTTTCGCGTTCGCGGGCATCGCGGATCGTCGAAGCGGCATTTTGACCGAACGGCGACAGTCCGCTCCCAACCGCCGATGAGCCCATTTCGGTGACGATTTTGAGCACGCGTCCTCCGGCTGAAAAGCAATCCGCAATTAGCTCTCCTCGATTCAAAATAACAGGAAGGGGCATGAAGTGCTGTGATAGGTCATCAAATGAAGCTAGCTAGCTTCAAAATGGGATAAAACCAGAATGACTCGAAACATCTTAAGTTGAATTCTTCGATTCAAAATTATAAGCGCAAAAAAAAGTTCGTAAAAGCTTCATTTAGATGAAATTCGCTTTGTTTAGGAGCATGTATGCACCCATAGTATCTGGCATATAAATTAGCTAGTCGAAAGACACAAATCAGTCAGTACTTGTAACTTCTCGGCCTTGAGCAGACGGGCGACCACCCATAGGTTGTCGGGCAGCGGGTGCGGCGCCGCCATAAGGATTGGTTGGGAGGGGCATGATGAGAGGGCAGAGTTATGTTATAGTCGAGCAATTAGCGCGGAGATGAAGACAGAAAAAGACAGACGAGATAGCTATAGTCGACCGGGCGCGGTCGACGACGCAGATGCAACAAGCTCTCGTCAGCCGCGTTGCGAAAGCACGCAGAAGACGTCTCTCTGCTTGTGTGTTTCTGTCTGCGGCGCATAAACCCATTGAAAATCGCTGACCGCTACCGGCCTGCCGCCACATCGGCAGGTTCGTCTCCATCCGATTGGCAAACACGTCGGCTTAGTTCGACTAGTCGTCGCTGCTCCCTCTCCCCCTCCTGTCGAGCGACGGATGGTGCGTCATCCTTGGCGGCCGCCGATTAAGAGGCACCTAATAGCTGCCAATACTTCTCATCGCTGTGCGTAGGCGCCCCGCGCTCGCATTGTGCTATGTCGCTGCATTTTTCGAGGGAGGGAGTAATCAAAGTGGGCGTCCTAAGTAGCCCACTCGATTTGTGAAGTTGGCTGCTTAGTGTTGAACTACAGATGTGGCAGAATTAAAACGTAGCCCTTTGAATGATATTAAAATTTTAATAATATCAAAACTAATAGATATATTAATGTAATGATAATTGTACTGATACTAATATTTTGGCGCCTTTGCAGCTACATTTTTAAAAACAATAAACAAGCCACCCTTCCATTAATAATGTTTTGCAGGCTTTCGCCAGTGTAAGACCTCCAATATGTTGGATCTACTTGCGCACTTTCAGCGTGAAATGAAAAATTTATGGTTCGTCCTTGGCAGTTGCGTGTCAAGCACGTTCGGAATATGCCAATTATGTTCGGCGCAAGAGCGCAGCGTGAAGGCACAAGACGTGTATTTAAAATAGGAAACAGATGGAATGTCCGTCCATTCAGCAGTATTAGCCTGACTTGTCTCAAAATTTAACAATCACTATATTTCAGTTGTATTCTATGCTGTCATTTTTTATTACAATTAAATATTTTTTTAAAATGTACTGTTTAGACGTTAATTTATATATTTTGTATATTGATTTCGTATATAAACGTCTGTTTTATTTGGCGACTTGTGTAACTTTAGGGGAGCATATATGAGAGCTACATTGCTTTTCCAATTTTTCTGCGAGATTGCTGCGTAGCGAATGAAAATAGAGCGATATTTACGTGCTCCGCTCTACCGACCCCGCAGCCCCTTCACCATCCTAGGCAACTCGTCCGATCAATACTCGTCGGCTGCTTCTGTGCGCACACCGCGCAAGGCAACGATTGTGCGCGCCTGTTTTGCCGACGTGGCAAGCCTCTTTCGTGAATCGCCTGACGCAAAAAATTGCTCGCAGCTTGTTTACTGAGCGGGGATTGATGCGGATGACATCGTTACATTATGCAGGCTTGCATTGCCCAGCTTTAGAAATGGTCTGTAACGACAGCGTGTGGGGCAGAATCGTGGGGATTCTTTTCACATCGCTAAAAAATAGTCATCTCAAGGCATTGCAAATACTGCGTCGCATGTAGAATCGCAGTCATTTGACCTCAGCACGACTGAGGTACGAACTTCGAGCATTAACAGCGCCCTTCTCGAGATCGTATCTGATGAGCACCAGATTCCTATGAGCAGAATCCGACGATCGCATGGCATTCTGCTCCGCCCCCCCCCCCTGCTCCAGCCCTCTTACGAATACTGCGATGTCATCGCTGTAGAGCCAAGATTCGAGCGAGCAAAGCAGGCCCCCGGCTGTCTGCCCAGGCATGTCGGCGGCGGGCGACAGGGCACACTACTCGACGTCGAGCGTCAACGCTCTCGTGTTGACTTCGCGGGGGTGAGGCACAACACAAACAGACAACAAACAATTGTTTCGTCAGTGACGGCTGGCTCAATAGCGAACGTCGGTTCAATACCGCCGTGGTCGGTTCGCGGAGCGACTTCAGCCGTGAAAAGAAGTCAATAGAATGCCACTTCGCAACTCGCAATCACTTTGCACGACGGATCTCACTGCCGTGCGCGGATCATTAGATGAAGGTAATATAATGGATTCGTAGGTTGGTGTTATCCCACCATCGGCACGTAGCGCAGTCCGAGATGTGCAATAACTGCCGGTAATTATTGAAGATACAGGAAGGATATGGAAAGGAAAGCGAGCGAACATTGTCACTCGGACGGTGAAGTACTTCAAGCGAGGATACGCTTCCATAGACCGGCCGAATTTCCCTCCGGGTTGGTCTCGGGGTCTCAAAAGATTTGTAAAAAATTTGTAAAATTCGCTTACACATTGGCTGTCCATAGCTGGTCGACGTGGTCGAGGAGGTGGAGGTCCTGGAGAAGCCGGGTCGGGCGGAAATATTACTGCGGTAGTCGGGCGCCTCAGACATGTTGGACGATTTGTATTCGGTAGTAGTAGTAGTGGACTTGACGTTGTCACCGTAACTAGTGTTTTCGGTCTTCGTCGTCGCCTTTGTATCAGCTGGCATTACTCGATGAGTCGTTGGAGATTTGTAGGCAGTCGCAGTCTGCAACTAGTGCGCCATCTAGCGGGGGACAGGAGAAACGGGCGCGAGGTTCATTACACAAACACGTGAACCGCACAGAAGGGGGTGTTGATTATTCATACAGAGCGCAGGCGTTCGTTGTTTTACAAAAGAAGGACACTCGTCACTGAGAAAGATATCCCGTTTNTACATGAAGCATGTAAGTTAGAGAATGTTATTGCGGTCAGATGTATCCAAAAACATTACTTGTCTTCGTTACAGGAGCGCGAAAATGACGTAAAATATACCTTTACTGGCAGTGGTTTTTCGGTTCCATTCATTTCGGCCATGGTTCACACAACAAGCGCTGTAGCAGCGGTAGACGAAGGACGGAAGTCGAACGATGCTTGCGGAAGGAAAGGGCGCTGCCTAGCAGGGTGACTTGTGATAGGCGTATGATGACGAGAGCTATAGGGCCGTTTTGCTGTTTACGTCCCCACGTCAACTGTTAGAAACGTACAGCACACGCCTCTTCTGCCCTTGATAACACGCGTCCCCGACAATGACCAAACAGACCAGGCTGGCGAGGCGAGAAAGCGCCCAAAAGGCGGGCCTACGAACGGGTTATCGCTGCATTGCGCTAACAATACGCCGAAAGGAATCGCGCACATCCAACACGCCTACACAAACCAACTAGTCTGGAGTAATGAAACGAATATCTTTTCTGTAAAGACCTTTGCAAACGTGCTGCAAGCAAGAAGTAATTGCATCTGTAGGTAGGAGGATGAGTCATCGAAGAAGCAGCTCTCTTTTAGCCGTTGAGCAAACTTACGCCCGCAATGAGATATCATCGTAAAAAAACTGTCAATAGATTTCGTGTAGCTGTGTAGCTAAGATTACTGCACCCACTATCCTCTTTTCAGTTAGTTTATCAGCCTGTTTAATGCTCAAACACGAATAAATAGACTGACGCGGGCTATGCATACGGGTTAGCCAGTAAGGGGGGAATGAACAATTGGCTTGAGGGAATGAGGTATACTCGAGGACTCTTTGCACCAAAAACTAAGTCGCAAATCTTTAATTAATGCTTTATTATAAATGGATTGATTATACGACGACTAATCACAGGGTTCTTTTGGGCAATATGTACACCTATTCCACCAGCACCCATGTTTGTTCCCGCTTGACCACAAGCTGCTCCACATTACAGCAATGTATGTGCACGCTCATGTAAATATGTGAATAAAATTCAGAATTGCACTCTCGCCCTTGCGCTCTTTCTCCTCTAACTATTGCATACACTTTTTGCTCTCTCTTGCAAGAAACATCTTATTTGCAGTCTGCTTTTCAGTGGCCTATAGTCGGAAATGTCCCGCTGGATAGCAGAAACAATCTTCTTATGAATCCTTTTTTGTACGGTGTGCGATCGAATGGACGTAAATATTTTTTGGTAGAATGCCGAGTTTTCTCATTATTCGAACCGAATGACTGTAACTGCGATAGAGTAAGCAATGAATGAATTGATTAAGTCCACTTACAAACACTCATGTGAAAGAATACGACAGTGGAACGAGCATTGCAGTGCAAAACAGACTGATGGAAGCAGTCCTGAGATGGATTGTCTTAATGCCACCGTGACAATCACCACATCGCTTCACATAAGAATGTGGCTTTTGGAGGATTATAGAATATCATGATTCACTTCAATTGGCAGAGATACGAAAAGCAGTTTCCGACGTGGCAGCAGCAGTCAATTGCAATTGTCGTATCAAAGCGAGAAATTAAGCTGCTGCTGCTTGCGCTGTTTACCATAAAGTTTCAAAAAGTTTATCAACAGCATCCAGGTTACAAGGGTCACTGATAAAAACGACGCGCTGTTTTTGCATTNCTGCTGCTGCTTGCGCTGTTTACCATAAAGTTTCAAAAAGTTTATCAACAGCATCCAGGTTACAAGGGTCACTGATAAAAACGACGCGCTGTTTATGCATTTGTAGGTTTACGACTGTATTACACCTCCGTATTTTCTAATTTCTCTAACTACAGTCGAGTGTTTTGACTACTTGCTTTCCTATGGTCAGCCTTTAGCTATTTCTTAGTGGTTCGCATATGGAGATGAGCTAAATAAACTCTATGTTGGTTAAAATTCTCAAGCATAATCACACTTTTATGTTTAATACAGCTTCGCCAAGAAACTGAATCACCCATGTTCCTATTTTCCATCTCTGTTAATGCATGTTCCTATGTTAAGCATAGCTATGCTCGACTGTATTAATGGCACAATTTGCAGTATCTATGGAAGTCAAATTTGGCGCCTTCCCTTGTTTTCTGTATTTCAACATTGAGTCTTAGTATTTGAACGTGAGCGCGCGTTGAAGCCACAACGCAGTCAAACGTGGAGAGAGTGACGTCAGTTTTGCTCCCATTACATTTGATCATGCACGTCACACAACTCGTTGAATAGCAAAACGAAAAGCCAGTCGTGTTATGAGCTTATTGTGATTGAAATAACCATTTTCAACATTATTTTCCATCGTTTATTTACAGAGAAGTCGTCATATATTCGGTACGAATGACCATTTTGTTCAATGAGATCGATATCGCTGAATTGCGAAGTATCTTGTACAATAGCGTAAAAAGCATAACTTAACGTTTGCTTGCTAGGCATTAAAAATTTCTATTCTGTTTATTAGCCCATCGAAAGCACAAAAATCGCTGCGACTATTTGCGCGACGATCACTTTTTAAATGTCGTACACATAAAAACGAAAACTGCGTGACTGTATTAGCGCGTTGAATGCTGAATATAATGTTGTAATTTATTTCTTAGAGTAACAACGAGAGGGAGATAAGGGAAGGAGCCTGACGACTTCTTCTTCTTGGTATGAGCGAATTGGACAGTCCTACGGACGGACCGCTGCTCGGTCGAGCGAATTCCGAATTTCTGCCTCCTCAACCGGACGTTGTCCGTTCAACGCAGCAGCTGCAATCCAGCGGCCGAGCCGAAGCTGTTTATCGGAAACCACTTACCAGCTTAAGTTCTGAACCAGGTTGGGCTTTTGTTTTTTATTTTTCGATGAGAGAAGGCGGCTTAGAGTTAGATTTGTATCATTCTGCAGGACGTGCCGGCTGCGAAGAATTTATCCTTATATATTGTAATGTAGTATTTTAATGTGGGAAACTGCTTTTTTACTGAGAAACTGTGATCATCTTTTGCTCTAGGAAATATAGCGTAGATTACTATTTTTCTGTGTGACAAAGTTTGGCAGTAAATTGATTATAATATAGATAGATTTAATTCTTCGTCAGCTTATCGTACGCGAGTACATTTCCACAGCTAGAGATGACTAATGTTTCCCTTTAACATGAGAGGCCAGAGTATGTTGCTTAAAGAGTTTACTATCATTATTAATATCTTTGAAACAATATTATTAAAATCGTAGGAGAAAAGTTAAGCATGCCAAGTTAAACACGTTTTCAATCAAAGCCGATGTGATGGTGCTTTGACTGCGCAGTTTTGCCACATCAGATTGTGTATATGAAAGTACATTGCGCATTCGCATTGCTTATCAGAAAGCATTCTTTGTGAAATATAAAAACCATTAACAGCGATATATTAAAATTAATCTTGATATCCGCGCGAAGACAAGTTTTTTTAATCGAATTTTTACTTAACATTGTGCATGCTTGTTAGTTAGCCAATGATCTATGGCACGAATTATACATTTTCAAATGAGCGCGTTAGATTGTACTTTGTCTTCTGGTTAATTGTGATACAAAACATGTCAGCGTATTTTTGCGCATGGTGATGAATCATATGCGTCGCATGCAGTCGACGCATATGATTCATAATTAGTGTCGCCCTTTCGTTGCCTTTTGTCGGCAGAGATTTCCAATCAGCGGCTCGTCGCAGCCGCGAGAATGAGGGAATTTGCTCTCATTCCTGCACGCCAAGTGTGTTCATGCTTCGTGTAGTATAATTTAAATTGACGATAGGGTGTGATAAGAAAGCAGTTTAATATGCAATTATTCCATCTGATTGTATAGATATATTATTTACTTTGGTAGCTTTGTGCCATTAGTGTATGCTGCGTTAGCATGGGATAAATAATGCGCAATTGCTTTAGGCTGAGGGATGTTTGCATCCTATTATGTGTGCTGTGTTTGTAGGCGTTTTTGTTGCATTTGAGGAAAGATATGTTATCTTGTTTGCAAACTGGTTCCTGACTGCTTTTATACCGCGTTCACTTCAAATTGGACACTTTTAAAATCAGTCTGAACACTTTTCGACCTTATCGGACTTTATTTAAATCAGTTAGACACTTTTTCGAATAAGTTTAGATACTATTGTCCAGTTTCGACTGAAAATGGTATAAACAGGGTGTCTCAGAAGTCACTAGTTGCCCCCTCAGCCAAGTTACTCCTTAGGTAGCTAGTTATTTCTGAGACACTCTGAATGTTAGTATGCTTCAGTGGACGTTTATACTTCAGGGTATCATGAAATATTTCTTGCGTCTCACAACGATCGCCGTCACGTATACGGTTCGCTAAGCGATGACAACGGATCAGTTGTGAATTCGATTGGAGAGCAAAGCGTCGCATTTTCAGGTGTCGCTGTCACGCATATTTCGTACAATTTAATAAAATCCAATTTCGAACGCGCTGTCACGTGACTATTGGTGGTAATGCTTTGCGCAGGGCTTTAGGCGGTGTTTGAAAAGCTGTTTGTGTCGTCAGTTGCGGGCTTTGTTGTGTATGACGTGGCCCTCTTTATTTCGCATGTTTGTAGAAAGCGCTTTACTTTCGCGTAGCAAATGATCGAATTGTGTCGTATCTTTCTTTTATCAGTGATTTTCGTTTGTCTTTTCAAGTTCATAGCTTTAATTTATACTCGCTAGCTCCTTTAGGTGTAAATGTTCAGAGAGAAATAGAAATGAATATTAGGTTAAAATTAATTGGGTGACTATGGTCTATCTTTGGTTGTGGTTTGCATTATTCTCCTCCTCGCGGAACGTGTTGCATGCAATCTGCATAATTTCGGACTCGAAAAATTAGGGAATTACTTCGGGCACAGATTATCATAATCAGAAACCATCAGAAAACGAGTCAGCAATCAGAAATTTAATTGTTTAGAGTCGGAAAGCGACGTTACTAGCGGAGGTGAAAACGTCGGATTGCTTTATTCTGGAAGAAAGCGAAAGACAGTGGCGAAAAAGACTAAGAAAGGCGAGCGTCAGCCGCTTTTACATCGCATCAATCCAACCATGGAACGACCCGCCGCCGTTGGGAGAGCCACTAGCGACGATGACCGTCATGGTATGTTCGGTTTTTAGAACATTTGGATTTAGCTGTTAATTGACTGGAAATATACTAAATTACATCTTATTTCATCACTTTTGAGTTCGATTTCGTCATCCTTGCATATTACGCCGCCTTTCATCATAATTCGTCACTCTTGCACTCTATTTCATCATAGGAGCGTTCTAAGTGAATGCAGAGATAACGAATCGCTTGCGAGGGTTACGAAATAAAATTTATGATGATAGGCAGTGTATTTAGTCATCTTTGCGTTCAACTTGAACGCGACGGTGATAAATTGAATGCAAAATGACGAATTACTCTAGAAGATCGTGTACATCTGTATAATCTTCGTTAAATATTCTCTCTTTTCAATTATTATCTTTTCTCTTTTGACAGATATCTTTTGTTGTTCACCTTAAAATAACTTCGTTTATATGCGCGCGGAAGTGGGCTTGTATAGTCTGACAGGAGGGGCGACGCGTTCCGCACTGCGCCTTTGTCTTGGGGGACGAATATGCTTGAATTGTTCCAGAATTATTGGCGGTGCTGATCATAAAATAATCCAGAATGCATTATTAATTCTTTCACTTTTATCAAAGTGCAACACTTCTTGAAGGAAGTTCAATGCGTAAGCTTAGCCGTAGCCTCCTGTCGAACAAGTATTTTACACGTCAACTACCGTCACTATATAATTACTTCCAACTACTGCGCATCACGGTGTATTGCCAGTGCATCTCCAAATAACGCTTTGAAACAGATATCAGAGTAGTAAATTTCGACAATAGCTTAACTCGCTCCGAAACGTTGTCTGTTTCATTGCCTTGAATAAAATGCGTAATTCACAATAGTTCACTTATGCCATCCCACTTTTATCTTTGTGGTTGCATCGATTTGCTCCTTTTTAGCGCTCGAGCTGTATGGCAATTACAATTTCTTCTGTGAGGATCCCGAATTCACGGCCGCCGTGCAGGATTCCATTCATGCCATTGATGCCGGCGTTTTCCCGGAGCGGATTGCTCAGGGATCTTCCGGATCGTATTTCGTCACGAACTTTAATAGGGTATGGTATTTTCAGTCTTAATTACTCACTTGCATGTACGAACTGAACTGCGATTTCTTTTCTCAATATGTGAAGACGTTTAATACGCCGCTCATCGCTGAGATAACAAATCAGCATTGTTTGCAGGACAAAATCGGCGTGTTCAAGCCAAAGAACGAGGAACCGTACGGAAATTTGAATCCAAAATGGCTCAAATGGATGCATCGAGTCGCGTGTCCGTGCTGCTTCGGTCGCAGTTGTCTCGTGCCCAATCAGGTTGGTGTCTTTTTAGTATTTTTGCTCTTTAGATGATTGCTTTTAAATGAGACCGCGCGCGTTGATTAGGCTACTGGGTTCAGTGTAAGCATGCGACTCGCCCCATCAAAAATGAACTGTCTTTATCTTATACCAGTGAAATGATTTAGGGAATTAAATAATAAATAATGTGCAAATACTGTTTTCAAAAATTTTCGGTTAATTAAATAAATCCATTCAGTTTGAGACATAGCGGCGGGATGGACTTTCCTATACGATAAGGACAGCTTTCGTTTTGGTGTATTGGCTTGTATAGTGTTATTTCATAGGTGGCATTCTTTTTTTTCTTTTCGATATTTTATTGAGAGCGCATGACATGATTTGCTTTCGTAATTACGCGCACGCGTTGAGCTGCTTGTTCGAGTTATTGCGCGAATTTCATCGTTTTAATGCGCTGCAGTCAAGGGCGATCATTATGGACTATATATTCGAGATAATATGGACAAATCTGTATTAACACAGTGCTTTTCCCGCTGGAGTAGTTCAGGGACTATTTTGAGAGAATCGCGGAGTGAGATGTTTTAGCATACTTGCCGATTTGCGATTGTTCAGTGTTGTTGCAAACTCCCACATCAGCTTTTATTAGATTCAGCGTACAACTGCGACAGACTGAGACGGCAAAGTATACGCAAAAGTGTGAAGAATTTTCCATTTTCCAATTTTTTCGCATTCACACTCAATCATAGTGGCCTCAGTAGACAGGGCGCAGGATGAATAAACGAGCACAAAAATGTTTTTATGAACATAAAGCTTTGCACACTCAGATTCCCTTCTTCCAGCTCCTAAAATGCTCTCAGAATCGATATAGGGCAGTGACGAGCGTAGAAGCACGATTTAATTTCTTCTCCTAACTGAGTTGAAAATATCACTGCTGACAATCACCTTTTCTTAATTACAATCCAACCGGGCGTTTTCCTATCTCTATTATCTGTAGTTTGGTGTTTTAACCGTATCAACAACTCAGATAGTAATTCGGTAATGCTTCACACATGATACACTAGGGCTGAAAATCGCCCTAGAAATAGACATATTTACATTAGGACCTCTAAATACAGCTGCTAGGCAAAATAATGCAACATAATGTTCGCTAGCGAGTTATCATGTACGTTCATTTATGGGATGCGAGAGAACTAAACAGAGCTGTCCTACTGACTACTACTTAAAGAACTACCACAGCTGACAATAGCAAAAGGCGGCGAATATATCGCCAGTTAATATCAAAACGGCTTAAAGCATCGGACTAGTTAGCGCCGCACACTGAGGAACGAAATCGACTAAGATTAAGACGACAATAAACTGATTGCCCCTCAAAGCGTTCCTGCAGAAAACACGATGGCAATGCAGAGGCAGAAGAAAAGCAAAAGAAAATGCGAATGGAAATGTGTGTCTGGGTGTTGAGAGGTTGCGGTTATTACTCGTTGCTTTCGATGTTGCGGTCGCGAGAGAGGGTTTCGACGTAGTTTCCGCCAGGATAGCCCGTAGATGGCGCGTGTGTAGGAGTGGTGGAGGACAGAGGCGTCAGCGGATTTGAAGCATAGGTCAGCGGTCGACCCGAACTGTAATTAGTTTGAGTTAGGTGATCAGCAGTTACAAAATGAAATAATGGATTTATAAGTCTCTGTTTTTGCCAGTTGCGGTGGCAGATGCCGCAAATTGTTCAAAATTATTTAGCCGCGCTTAAGGTTCACATGTGAAAACCTGTCCCACATTGCGAGCTGTACCTTGTTCTATTGAGGAGGCTGTCGAGTCCGGTGTCCCGTAGAACGCCGATGCGCGAAACATCCGCGTTGAGCGATCTGTCCACGTAATCGCGTCGTCGTTTGCGTTCGTTTTCAAGCTGCTCTTTCAGGATGCTTATTTGATCCTCTAGCTGTTTCACTCGGTGTCGATAGTTGCGATCGCGGTTTTCGATAAGGCGCTCGATCTGTAAATGTGTGCGTTAAACGTCGAATTTCATAACATTTATCGTGCCTTAAGTAAATATGACTTTAGCTTAAACTGCTGCTTTTTGAAATCATAGCGATATTTCGTATCGATTTTGAATTAAATTCGTAATAGGTCGAATCATTTCGCTTTCGTTTGGCCTTCATTTCTTTGTAAAAATGAGCTCTTTGACCCATATCCTGCTAACATACTGCTCCCTTATGCAGCTGTATAAAATTCCTATAAAAATTAAACTAATAGTGAATGACATGGTGCTCGGAAAAGTCACATCGAGACATTTCCCTCAATAGGTCCCTTTATTTGAAGTGGTTTTGGAACGCGCAACACTGTACCTACCTGTACTTTCTCCTGACGGATGCGATTGAGTTGGGCCTCCTGTTCCTCGCGCTGTCGGTTGGTGAGCTCGAGGATTCTGTTGCCGTTCTCCATCTCCAGCTGGGCGATCTGCTGCTGCAGCTGGGCGCAGTTCTTGTAGAGCTCCTTGTTCTCCCGCTCCATGGCGTTCAGCGACTTTGCGATCGCCTCCCGCTGCAGTCCTGTCTCCCTGATTGCTGCGTCCGTTCGTCGCTTTTCCGCTTCCAGCTGGAATGTAGAGGGATTTCATAAAACGATTCCGGAATAGTTTGATTGGATTTAGGGACGATTCAATTCGGGAAGTTTGGCTGAACACTCATTCTACATCAAGAGGTTAATTTAAAAATAATTTTTGATCATTTATGCTCGCTACCAAATCCATATTAAAGTACACTACAGTCAAAGGGCATATTATCTACAGTAAAAGCAACTCTGATACACATTTAATAACTGACCAGTTCGATTTTCTTCATGAGAATAGCGCGTTCGCGCAGCCACTGCTGCTGCTGTTGGGCGAGATTTTTACGGTCGGTGTCGGCCTGCGCCAGTTTGTGCTTCAGCTCGTCCACATCTTTTTGAGCCAACTTTTTCTCTTCGCGCGCAGCATCCAGCTGCTGTCGTAGTTCTGTCTCGGTGGTTCGCTGGGTCGCGAAAGTCTACAATTAGCAATCGTTAGGGTGTTGGCTTGGTGGGTTGACATTTATTTTCGTATAGAATTATTCAGAAATGCGGCTACTATAAAATTCCATTAGGAGTTAATTCAAAATTGTCAATAAATTCCTAGTATAAAGATTTAAAAACGAGGCTCATAACGATGTCCTAAGCCGAGATGCCGGAATCAGGTTCACATTCATTCAATGTTCTCGCATAAAATAGCCTTTCATTAAAATAAAAGAAATGACCTTTTCCATCGCAGCGATGCGATCTTCCAGTCGATTCTTGTCGGCATTGCTGTCCTGTAGCTGGCGTTGCAACTCGGCGACGCGATTGTTGACGTCATTGACACGCTGCTTCCAGTCGCGCAGTTCGGTACGGGCGGCGTTGAGCTCGGTGTCGAGCTGCTGCTTGCGAGAATTGGCCTGATTCAGGTCGTTTTGGGCGTGACTCAGTTGATCGCGAAGTATCTGATAATCGCTGGAGGTGCGAGAAGTCTGTTCGAGCGATCGGCGCAAGTCTGCTTCGGCAGCCTCCGATTTCGTCAGCTCGCGACGCATGCGCTCCACATCGTCTTTGTAGTCCGAGGACTTCTCCTCGCTCAGGCGCAGCTGGCCTTCTACCTCCCTGATTCGCTCGTCCATTGACTGAATAACGAGATATTATACATTTAATCTGCCTGAATAAAGGCTGTGTTATAGTAAATTAATTTGTTGGCGTTTTGTACTCATACTATAATTGCCATAAAGCTGGATTTAGCGTTTTTATCTTATGCTTTGCAATCACTGTAAGGTTATGGGATATTTTGTAATTCCTAAAATCTGTCCCCGCATATCAATTTTGAGATTATTCCGTAGATATAAGAATTTTTACTATATGCCCAACATGACTTACTGCATTTACTTGAGGCCAGCAGTTTTCTCATTTATGCAAAACGCTCACTCATATTTAATGCTCTCTTTGTTTAAAAATAGATATTAATGACGATGGCATAAACGCACATGTTTGTCGCTTTCCATGTTAGTCAACGTGAGCCGCAGTCGTTGCACATCTCCTTCGTTTTCTCGCAGCTTCGCCTCCAACTGGAAGCGGGTGGCGTCCCAGGACTCTTCGTGCTCGCGAAGCACTCGCATGTCGTTGTGCGCGTTGTCCAGATCGCTGCGCAAGTTCTTTATCTGCTCCTGAAATAATAATTCTCTTTGCACGATTTGAAGGTAATGTAATGGGGCATATGCATACGTTCAAGTGTCTGACTTGGGCGTCCTTTCCGCGCGCCTGCAGCTCAGCCGCCACCATCTTTGCCTTCATCTGTCGCCGCTCATCGTCTCGCTGGCGAAGCGCTTCTTCCTGCGCGCGAAGTAGCTGCTTGGCTGATGCCAAACGCGTTTCTAACGCTCGCCTGTCTGAAATTATTAAAATAATTATGCTTCGTTAAAAAGGGTCAATATTTCCATAATTGCTGCCATATTTAGTATGCTTATTTTCTTGATAAAAAAAGATAATATTAGAAGTTGCTCTAACCTTCTTCAACATCGGTCAGATTGTCCTCAATCGACCTGAACTTGACCTCTTGTCGGTTGATTGAAGTATGGGTGTCACTCGTTTTTCTGCGCAGGCGGTTCAGTGAGTCTCGGAATTCGTTCTGAAAAGCGTTGAAGTGATTCAGGCGTCAAACACATGTGGAAAAATTGCGAAATTTGAGACTCAAAAGTGACTTATTCTATCGTATGAGAGTAAAAAGAATACAGTAACACCGTACCCTTTCGCGCTCCAACTTCTCAATGCGATTCGTAAGCGCCTGGAAGGCGTTTTCCAACGATCCGACATCGTATCCAGCACCGGACTCGCCGCTGGCCACGTGGTCGAAGTCGACGGGAGCCGGGAAGGGCACCGATTTGAACTCCACAAAGTCGTCGTCGCCGACCGGGCCTGAATCAGGCTGAGTGATGTCACCACCGCCGCCGCCGCCGATCGTAGGTCGGAAGCGGTTGAGAGCGATCGCGCGGTTTGCGGCCGCCTGCATGCGCCGCAGCGCTTCGCTCAGCTGGTCGCGCTCTTGGTCGGTCTTTGTCAATTCTTGTTGGAGAGTGAGAAGACGTTGCTCGGTGCTGTCGAGACGAGTCTGGAAATTGATTGTTTTACCAATTTTTTAGTCAATCTCTTCATGATCTTTGAGTTTTGCTCCAGTTGCTTATTAAGAGAGATTCGGGAAAGATCAACTGATTAGCTAGAGTAGTGTCAGTCTCGTTGCAAGTATTTCTGATATCTGTTGCAAATGTATACCCAATACCAGTTAAACCGCCTTACCTGCGCATCCTGCAGCTCATATTTGCGCGATTCCAACTCCTGCAACGCGTTGAGGCGACCGTCCTCCGCCTTGCGGTGCGCATTCGCCAGATCATCCAGCGTTGACTGATACTCGTCAGTCTTTCGATGGATTTGATCCTTCGAGAATGCGAGCTCTTGTTGCAAGCGACCCCGTTCCGTTCGCAGCGCGTCGCGTTCGGTTTGCGCGGCGACGAGCTGAAGACACATTTGGTCATATGCCAAGTTTTTCAAGCATTTCTTGAATCACTTAAAAACTAATTCTACCTTATCCGTCGCGTCCTGCAACTCCTTGCGAAGCGACGATAGTTTGGCGTCGAACTGACCGACGACGGAGTTGAGCTGATCGACTTGTTTGCTCTTTTCGCGGAAGGCATTTTGGAGGCGCTCTTTCTGTAATGAAAGTGTGTTTGAAGGTGTGAGTGTAACTGGGAGGATCCTCGTGAAGCGTGAGCTACCGTACCTCTGCCTTAAGATGATCAAGCGTCATCGAGAGGTCCTTGGTGCCGCCATCGAGTTGCAACAGTTTCTCGCGCATTCTCGCCAGCTCGGCTTCCAGCGATCCATTCGCCGTCTTCAGCGCTTCGTTTTCGCGGCTCGTCGTGTCGAGATCGCTCCTCCATCGCGTGCTCTCCGATTGAAGCGTGCTGTATTGGTCTTCCACGGAACGAAGGCGGGTCTGCAGACTGTTGATGTCCGATTCGCGCGATTGCGCCAGCGCGCGCGCGTCCGCCAGCTCTTCTTCCAAGCGCCGCATTTGCGCGGTTACTGTAATGGAAAAGATTAGGAATGGACTGCGGCATTTTGGCTATAGTCCCTTGTGTATACGGACGCTATAAAAGATATACAAGGTATAAAAAACATATCGTTCCTAGCGAAAATAAATACAATAACTGGCTAAATATTTTTTGTTTAACTATTTGTATTATTTAAATTGTAACAGACAAGAGGAAGTGAGAGTTAAGTAAAGTCTTAGGCTTATAATTTTGATTAGAAAACTGCTGAATGAGGCCGACTGACATTCTCGGATCTTGTCGGTGTAGTCGCTGACGTTCTTGTTGAGCGTATCGACGCGCTCGTTGGCTGTTGCGAGTTGCGCCTTGAGCGCCGAGAGGCTTGCCTCGACAGCCTTCAGCTCCGATCGGGCGGCGTAACAGTCGGTCTTCCACTTCTGTAAAGAAGGATTCATTTGGATGGTTGACTGACTTGTTGATTGCTCATTCTTCTCTGGTGGTTAATGCAGAAATCAACTATGTGATGGAATAATTATATATGATATAGGGTAGAATAGCACAGATGGAGAGGGATTTGAAGTAGGACAGCCGATTTTGCTTTACTGTAAGAGTAGCATGGAAAGATTTCTCTCCAGAATTCGAACGAATTCCTCGCTACTCATTCTTCGTTCTGATTTCGAAGCAGCAAAGCAAAGCGTGGTGACTCACTTGAATTTCCTTGTCTGACTCGGTGCGGACGTCTTCGAGGTCGTCGCGCAGCTGTCGATTCGTCTGATCCGACGTGGCCAATTTCTGCTCCAAGTCGCGCTTCGCGTTCTCCAACTCCAGTTCGCGGCTCGTCAGTTCCGCCAACTTTCGCTCCGCTTCGTTCAGCTTGTCGCGCAATTCGTCCTCTACCAACTTGAGCGTGGCTAGGTTCTGTAAAGATAATAGAGGATTGATTGTCTCTTCGTCATCATCTCCGTTATGAGCATTAAGACTGCGATATGCGCTGACTTTTTTAATTAAGCTGGTAAAACGCTGCGACTCTATAGGGCATAATATGGTTGCACTGGCGAAATTATTCCTGTCAAATCTGTACTCATTTCGACAAGAATACATAGCATACAATCTAAATAAGTTTAAAATTCTTCATGAAATCTACCAGAATCGCCCCACTAGTGCGGCAGTATTATGTCTTTTCTGATTGCAATAAACACCCGCTACAAACAAACCAATCTGAAATGGATAACAACGGACCTGCTCATATTGGTCGCGTTCCTCCTCAAGGTCAGCGGTGTGCTGATCTTGCATGCGCGTCATGTCCTGCTTGAGTCGGTCGATCTCGGCCTGTTGCTTCCGCTTCAGCTCAATAAGCTCATCCTCGTGCTTCTCTTGGCGGCGCTTTAGTTCCTCGTTCTCCGCTTCCAGGTCCCGGACTCGGCGTTCCAGCGCATCCTGAAAATTGTTTTTTTACGGATTATTTAAAATTTGTTTTACGCTGTAATAGAACTGCTTAAACTTCTAATGTAAAAAGCGAAAAAATTAATAATGCTTTCTTGGTAGTCGTATGAAAAATTTATTGGTGCTTCTTCAATTCCTAAAGCATATTCATAGTGTAAGAATTGACCGTACCCGTTCGGCTTCCAGTCTGTCCACCTCGACGCGATACTTGTCGCTGATTTCTTTGATGCGAATCTCCGTCACGGTGTGCGTTTCGGTGTGTGTTGTTTTAGCACCACCACCGCCGCCACCGCCTCCGCCGCTTATGTCAATCCTTGAGCCCTTTGCCGAGTTCAGTCTGTCGTTGTAGTCCTGTTCGGCGCGTCTCAGTCTATCTGCAATCACATTCCATTGGTATTTTCTGCAGTTAAGGAAACAGTCCATTTCACTCATCACCATGCGCGGTTTTGACTGAAATTCTCATAAAAGGCCGTCAAGTTTTGTTTTGTCATGATTTTGTAACAAACGCAGTCGTTCTCGTACTGTTAAATGCCATTTGCACGTTAACAAGAACACTTCTCAAGCCAAATTAATATGAAGAATGTCCTGTTTGTTTTGGAAAGTATCTTTATAAAAAAAAATGAAAGTTTGCATCGACAATTTCTGAAAGAATGAAGCGACGCATTGTTAAACGAGGTGTTTAATCGTAAAATCACAACATACCATTGAGTTCTTCGATCTCGAGCTTGGCCTCTTGGAGCTCCTTGGTGAGCGAATGAATGCGATTGGTGAGTTGGCCGATCTGATCGCGACTGGTATCCTCCTTCGCTTCGAGCGCTTCGTTTTCCTTGCGCAACTTTTCGAGTTGCTCTTCTAGCTTGCGCACTTTCTCTGTAAGGTCGTTGTTGCGATCGTCCGCCTTGTGTTTTTGACTGAAATTTTCTATTAGTCATTTTTGCTTTTGCTCGATTTGCGGCCTTTAGAGCAGCAGGATGGAGTCATATTCTCCGCTTTTGCCGAGGGCAGGCAAACGATATTTAATTTCTGTTTTTCCCTCTAGAAGATAGGGGAGCAGATGGTTCTTAAATTGTCTTCTATTCATCGTGTACGCCTACAGTTACCTTAACTGCGATAATTTTTGCGAGACCTTACCTGAGAATGTCCTGCTTCTCGCGCTGGAGCCGGTTGTTGAGCTCGGTGAGACGTTCGACGTCGCGTTCGGCGGCCTTCAACTCATTATCCAGAGTCTGCGCCTTGGCGAGCGCCGATTTCAACTGAGTGTCCAGTTCATCATTCTGTCTGCGAATGACTATTAACTGTTTCTCGTAGTCGGTGATCATATCTCGCTGCTTGTCAATCTCGTCGTTCAGGCCTGAATCAGGGTAGTGGTTAGAGTGAAAGATTGAATTAGGCGCCTTGCAGGCCTTTTATTTATCATAATTGATTCGTGTAATTAATTATTGATAATTGCTTATCCAACATAAATCTGGTCTTATATGTTGAAACTTACGTTGAGCTGTTTTTGTGCCTTCCGTTCCGGTTTTCGTGGCGTCTTCGAGTTTTAGCTGTAAGTCGAGGAGTTGCTTGGCCTGTTCGTCTCGTTGGTGGACGAGCTCCTCGCGCTGTTGCTTGAGCTCCTTGATGGTTTGCTCAAGGCGCAGCATCGCCTTAGTGCTCAGGTCGGTGTCGTGCTTCATTCGCGACATTTCGCTCCTTTGGGCATCCGCCTTCGCGCGCAATTGTTCCAACTCTTGCATCGCACTGCGACGAGCGTCTTCGAGTTGCTTGATCGCCGCATCTGTAAACAATTTCTTTTAGAGGACTTTGCAGTGATGAAATGATTTGCGGGGCTAATTTGCGCCCTCATCGGGTAATCACAGCATATTGTGCTCGATTAACAATCGCTCAGTCGCGATGCGATCGCTCACCTCGTTCGTCGATGCGCTTGACGACAGTATTGTACTCCTGCTCCAAGTCGCGCAGGCGGTCTTTTAGCGGCGTCAATTCGTTCTTCAGACGGCTGTTATCCTTCTGGCTGCTATCCAAGCGTCTATTCAGCTCGGCGATGCGATTCTTGTAGTCCTGCTCGAGTTTGTTTGTGTGATCCTCCGCGTCCTCGCGAACTTTGCGAACGTCGTCGCTCGCGCTCTTTTGGTACTGCCTGAATCAGGGGGTACTGATTGTATGATTGGATTGTCGGGTCCCAACACGAACTCGAGGTCTGATGATAGGAACGAATGAGATCCCTTTAAGAGTATATGCCCTCAACACCCTAAAGACCCATGTCAGTAATGAACGTACTGCTGGAGTTTATGGAGTTCATCTTCGAGGTACTTGCGAGCTTTCTCAACGGCATTTCGTTCGGCCTCGGCCGATCGTAGTTTGTCCTCCAGCCGTCGCGTCTGCCGCTCGTAGTCGTCGCGTGATTTGTTGCTGAAAGCGGCACGTTCAAACGCTTTCTTCTTGATGAGGATTTCGAAGTTTTTTAGACCTCATGGTTTTATTCTTGAATAATGTAGATTAAGGGTTGATTTTAGTGAAAAAATGGGAGATAAAATATGAAGACAGTTTCTAAGCGCAATCGATAATAATCGCTTTTCGATCAAAAATTCGAGTGAGTTCAAAGAAAATAAGCTGCTGATTATCTCCAGAGTTAATAGAATTATTGGCGTACAGGTTGTTGATCTCGCGTTTGACGTCGCTGAGCTGTTTGTCGAGCTTGCGGCGCAATTCGTCCGACGACTCGAGCTTAGCCAGGTTGTCCTTGGCTTGCTGCTCGGCGATTTTCAGCCGGCGCTCTAGCTGGTGAATCTCGTTGTCCTTGTTGCGCAGCGCGTTGCGCACTCCGCGCATCGCTTCGGCCGTCGGCAGTTGTGTGCCTGAATCAAGGAAGAATAGTGCAATATTTCAATTGATGCACATCAGTGCTGTTTGCATCAGATACTGTAGGACCCATGCGCTTGCGCGATGTGAGAATGTATTCTACTTTTTACCTTATATTGGATACTTTTAAATCAAAGCAGACATTTTTCGTTAAGTTTTGATTTGGAAAATCTCCTTATTACAGGATTTTTCTATTTTTACCTTTACTTTCAAAATCGTCTACCATTTATTCAGTTAGAACGCTAATTAGAAGAAATTAAATGCAAAGCTGATGGACTACGAAGAAAGACTCTTTAAAGCAGAATTGGTATAATTTAACGAACCTGGCGATAGTGATCGAGTTCGCTTTCGGCCGGTCCCGTCCGATTTGTCGGAGTCGGCGGACAAGTCGTGCAGTTTGCGCAGCGCCGATTGGCTGTCTGCTAGACGCTCTTTGGTTCGTCGGATCTCCGCCTCGAGGTCGGCGATCTTTCGCTGGGCGTCGTCGCCCTTCGCCTCCAGTTCGATATTGCGCTCGATCGACTCTTCGTATCTAAGAGGAGACAAGAATGCATATTCAGGGAATGAGCAAGTTGGAGAAGTGCTTATGATAGGAGGGAGGCGCTATCGCTCTCAGTTAAAGCAATTTTGGTTCATTGCTGAAGGGCCAAAGCAAATCGTTCAGCAAGTTAATCTTAGAAGGCCGAAATTTTGGATGTTCTCAGCATGTGGTTAGTGAATTAATGCCATCCGGATAGAATATCGCCATCTGATAAATGGACACCCTGTCGGTGCGATTTGTGAGCGATCCTACTTTTTCATCAGTTCCTCCTGAATATCGGAGCTGCCGAGATCGCCGACTCGGGTGGCGGTGATTGGTCCTTCGCCACCAACTCCACCTCCGCCGCCGTCTCTGATTCGTCGAATCGCTTCATAGAGCAATATGTCGGTGTTGCTCGTGAAGGTGCGGTTCGAACCGCCCCCATCCGGCGCGTTGAACCCACCAAACGTCTAGAATAAATACGAATTACACCAGTCGTGGACAAGTTGTTTGGATCTCTTTCTGCATCGTTTTAAATCGATCCTCCACATCGACCACTATAAAATAACCTACATCGTCGCCGCCTTGACCCAAAGTGCGCGATATGCCGGCGACAGAGCGGATGGCTCTGTTGAATTCGGTCTTCTGGGCTTCCAGGTCGCGTTCGGTGGTCGTTTTGAGTTCTTCGAACTGGCGCCGAACGCGTTGCAACTCATTCCAAACCTCCATCATCTTCTTCTGCTCGTCCGTCAGGTACTGCGCTAGGTTCTGCAAGGTTGTAAGATTAGCTTAGGCTTAGAGTTTAGGAAATGAGTCAAAAAGTGACTAGGCGTGTTTCCCGCCTAATTCAATCGTTTTAAAACGAGAACTTTGTTTGAATTTAGTTGAAATTTTTCCTGATGAACTAACCTTTTCGCGCCCTTTCCAGTTGCGCTCCTTATTGGCATAGTTCTGCAGGCTTGTCTCGTACTCCCGACGTAGGCGGTCGATCTCGCTTTGAAGCTGCTGATTTTGCATGCGTTCTTGTTCAAACTGCGCGCGAAATTCTTCCGTTCTGAAAAAACATTCAGTATTACATATTAACCATGTTATATGCCGTGACTGCAACTTACTTCCCACTAATAATAGCCTTTTTTGTTTAGTGTTAAATACAGCTAATGATTATTGCAAATCGTTAAAAACGAACCATTCCTTTTTTGCGCTGATTAGGAAATGAAACGGTAGAAAATTGCAGTACTTAAACCGTACCTTCTTCTTTCATCGTCCAGTCTAGCCATAACATCGTAGCTTGCGCCTCCTTCGAAATAGTCGCGTCGACGCCCCACCGGACTAAGCGATCCGTCGCGATAGCGGTCGGTGTCGGCGAACATGGACGGGTCCAAAATGCTGAATTCTTCACCTTTTCGTCGCTTACTCACTTTCCCTTCGAGATCCGCGATGTGTTTGCGGTATTCTTGAACCTGCAAGTATAGTTGTGTTATGTGTATAGATTTTAGTGATTAGTGAGAGGAGGTTCAATGTTTGGTTAGAGGTGATTGTCGGTTTCGATCTGAGTTGCGACTTGTGAGGAAATTGTTATAGAAGGGAGTGAATGATAGCTTTCATAGTTAAAATAGTTCTCATCTAGGCACTTTGCCAGAGCAGTACTTACAGGATCAAATCATTGTATTTGCAGCATAATGCTAATTCTCTTAGCATTTTGTCAGAAACTTTGCGAATGCAGATAGTACTATTTTTGTGACATAAAATTATTCCACGTGCCGTATTCAAACTTGCTGCCCCCACAGCTCGCTGCCAGGATGCCGTAATTGATGTTTTGCTGTACATGCGGCGCGCTTAATCCTCTCGCTAAGTGTCGTGACGCAGACTATACTTTTAGAATGAGCTATTTATTTTTTATGAGCTCTTAATGTCCCAATCAGCTTAAAGACACTCATAAATTGCTTCCCAAATGCTCTCATCGAAGTTCGCTCTTAAGAGAGATTGCTAAACCATTTTGCTCTTTTAATTTTGCAGAGTTAAAGAGTGAGTCAATGACTGAATGGCATATTTCGAATCGAACTGTTCAATTAATGGATAATATTTTGTCGTCAGTTAGCAAATAAGAGAGTAGCAACAGCAAATAAGCCAGCGATAGTTAAAGACCATACCTTGCCCTGGAGGGCGGCGAGCATATCAGAATGTTCGCGTTGCTGTTCGACGTTTGCATCGATGCGCTGGCGGTAATTGTTGAGGTCGTCCTGGGCGCGATCGAGTCGAGCCACAGTCCGATTGTCCCCATCTAATGACATGAATTGCGGGTCGAAAGCTGCCGGCAAACTCGTCTCGCCGTTTGGATCCCTGAATCCCAATACTCATTAGCATGGATTGTGTAGTTCTTGATAATTTTAAGAACAGTTTTGCTTTGCGAGAAGGTAACGACTCGGATTTAGCTGTGAGGCTGGTGAGGATTTCAGCGTTGAGGATATTTGGAAATTTTAAGACGCATAGGCGAAGATTTAATATTATTAATAAGAATGTATCATTAATTTTCGACAAGAACAAATCTCGCTGAATTTAAAATATTTCGTCGATTTTTCAATCGTACCATTTAATTGAAATTCAAATATTAATAAAAAGTATCGAAGAATCACGCCTACAATTCTGATATCATTTCTTCTGGATAATCTGACATTTATCGTGTACGATTGTGGTCGATAGACGCGTTCGCCGCCGTTGGGCACAGAATTACATAACACGACGCAGTGAGCGAACGAAATGTCACAACAAGTGTATTAGGGCCGCGCCCGCGACACACTGCTGGAAGTGAGCAAATAATATGCGCCGGGCCAGCAATTGGACTGGGCGGCCAATCGTTAGATGAACTACATTTTGAAATCGACTCGTGCGAACTGCACATTCAGCGATCCCCAGCGCTAAGCTCCCTTTGTGAACCAGCCGTTTTTTTCACACGTTAGAGATTTAAAGCGGTCTGTGTAGCAATTCTGCGCCTAGCGCAGCGAACGGGGGAGGTCAGCCGAAAATTCGGTTAATATTCCATTGCTGCGTTAATATGGACGCTTTGCATATCAAACGTGACGTTTTTCATATCGATTTGACTTGGAAAGTGTTCTGTTTGATTGGCAAAATGTGTCCTCTTTAAACTGGAAAGTGTCCTTATCTAAACTGAAATGGAATATCCGGCCATCTTGGGTCGCCCGAAAACATCATTTGTCGAGAGAGTGCGAGCCAAGTCTGGATGACGTCAGTTTGTTGTTGACTTACCAGTAGAAGTCGCCGTAGTTGGAGCGCGAGCCGGGGCTGTCGGGCGTGCTGCGGGGCAGCGTCTCGCCGCTGCTGGCCATCTCGTCGTCCATCTTGGCAGATTTGTCACTCGTCGATGCCGAATGAGCTTCCTCCTTGTCCTCTTGCCGCTCTCGCTTCACGGGAGATTCGTCGATTCGAACGCCCCGATCGCCGTTCTGCACTAGCTGCCAGCCTCTATTTGGATGACTGGAGGAGAAGAGCATCAACTGCGGTCACGCAGGGAAGGAGAAGGGTATGCGAACTGTCGTCGTCGTCGACTCACTGGCTGCTCTCGACTGACTTATGTCAGGCCTCGCGCCAGAACGACTCTTTTCCCAATCGGCCGATTAAGCGCTTCACATCGCTGAGTTTTGACGCTTTGGCGCTCTTTTGGAGCAGTGCGTAAATTTTACGCTACGCGGCGCAATAAAACAGATTAACGGTCTTGAGAGACAATGATGAGCTAAGCGAATTTAGCACTCTCAATACAAGAACAGCTGTTTGTTAGCATAAAATGATTACTGTAGCGAATCGTCGTCGCGTCGGAAATTTGAAACAATCAACTATGTGAAGCGCCTAATTCGGCAGGCGAGCAGGGGGTGGGGCGCGCGCCAGTAAAGTGGCAGCCGCCGTCTGACCAACCTCTGGGCAACACGCAATCCGAGCGGCTGACTGGGCAGACTGCTGCTCAGCCAGTCGTGTTCTTCCTCGCGCTCAGCTTGCTACTTGGTCTATTACGGGGGCGCCCTCTCGTCGCGACCGCGACTCGATCGATATAGCGCAGCTTTATCTACAGGAAGAGAGCGCTTGTTTTTTTGCGCCTGTCGCGCCCTGTCAGGAAACCCATGGACACACCCTTGCAGCAGTTTTCCCGCTTGCAGACGATTAGTTGAGTTATTGGCTCCGCGGGTCTTAACGGGCGGGATCAGCGGGTGAAGGGCGAGGCTCTGAGCTCAGCAATGCAATAGGACACCTCGACTTAGCGCGCGGTAAGCGAAAGTTGGTGTAACTGTTGAACGTAAACAACCGTTCAAGCTTTTCATTGAGCGCGGCAGGGTGAAAAATTGCGAGTAGACTTTTTATTGATCTTCAATTTGCCCATTGGGAAATAGTCCGAGAGGCACCCGCCAGCCTTGCATCAAATACCCGTACATCACATCACCGCCGTACTCCTACGCGCGCGATTAGCCCGCCATTCGCTAGCTGTCAGTGATCAACAACGCAAGGGTGTAGTGGACAAGGGGCAGAGAAAGAGAGATGAGATACACGAAGCAGAAGCGGAAGCAGTAGAAGCAGAAGCAACAGCAGCAGAGCCAGACCCAGAACCAGAAGCAGAAGGAAATAGTGCGGAGCGACTACGGCCGCCCTGAACCGGACAGCTCGGCGCGCTTTGATGCGCTCCCGGGACGCCGCTCTCTGTCTCGCTATCGCAATCGTTTCATTTCAAGCACGGAGGCTGGCCGGCAATTGGGATGGGAATGTGGTGGCGGCATGTTTTTTCCCGCCACCCGACGAGCAACAGACTCCCGCCGCCCTTCGTCCTCCTGGATGCTGTCCACGCATGCGCGACAGACGAACGTATCGATTTTGACCCGCCGCACGCACGCCGCCGCCGCAGCCGAAGACCGAACTGACTTCGCCTTCATGATGACATTGATTCCCGCGCGCTAATCCTATTTTGGTTGATCATCAGCAGCTATCATTCTTCTATCAATAACAACCATGGAAGACGAGCGGATATTTTCGGAAGAAGCTATGCAATTTTTGGCGCGTCTCTAAAGATGCACGGCGATGCACAGCGATGCATGGCAGTCAGGATTATTCGTCAGTTGGCGTCGAACATGCTAGAACAATTTTAGGAGTATGGGCAGAGCTTGTTTTATGACTACCAAGGATGCACCATTGGGCTTTAATTTTTGTTATAAAATTCAGATTGAAGCATGCTCTACGCCTGACTGCACTTACACGACGCATTTGATCCACTGCGCCGAAATCGGTGCACGATTCAATATGGTCACCGACTAGAGTAACATATCGGAGTTTCTCGAAATTACGCCCTCCTCTCCTGTAAACAATTTTCCTCAAGCTGCAAAACAGCTTCTCACGACTGTTTTATCGCAAACAATATGATGCATTAAAGCTTTACGCGCCCATTTTCGTAGAAAACTCGCTTCACCTTCAACTGTTTCTCAGAAGAATGTTACCGCTTCTCGAATAGAGATTACAAGGGGGGCGTAATTTGGAGGAACCCCGGTAGGTGCTAGCAAACGGCAGGAAAGGCGATAGCGTTCGCGAGACAGAGGTCGATTAGTTGGCAATGACGTTGCTTGTATTGCTTCAGCAGAGCCCGCAGCGTGACTATATATATGAGCGTATGAGCGCACGCGTGAGAGCGAGCGAGCGAGCCGTAGTTGGCGCTCTTTACGTGTCGCGTACGAGAGGGGTGTTGGTTAGCAACGGCGCCGGTCAAAACAGAGCGCTACACGGCTGGCGGATTCGACGAGTCGGGGCGGAAATAAATCGACTACTAGCTGTCCTGCGTCTACGTTGTCCTGCGTCTACGTTCAAGTTAGTCGACTAGGCGAGCAGGGACTAGCTTGATCGCCGCCCGGATTACGCGTATTACGCATAGGTTCCGGGCGCGGTCGTAGCGCGCCAGCCGAAACGGAAACGCCGCTGCATTGGATGATTGTTCGAGGATGACTAGCACGGACATGCGACAGATGGATTGGGCGCTTCCCTTAGGACAGGTTGTCGCTTGTTTACGCCCGACGAGGCCGGCTGATGGTGATTAAGCTTTTCGGTCGGGAATGGCAACACATTAACATCGCAATGGCAGCGCAATACGGACGACTCGCCACCGCTGCCTGTGGATATTCATCGAATTTGACGATCACGGATCTCGGAATTTGAGGAATGAGCTAGACTGGGCCGCGCCGCCTTTGCGGGCTTCCGGAGACGCCTGCAAAGCCTGCGATAGCGCTGGTGGCTCTGACGAAGCGCGGCGCGCTCCGAAATCGAGTTTGACCCCTTGCGCGCCGTCTGGAAGAAACAATGGCGCACGTCTTCGTGACCGTATACCACTGCCGCTCCGTAACTCCGCTGGTTTGTCATTATTGGCGTCGACGACGGCGGCGGTCTCGTTGGCCCTGCAGAGACGCTTGTTGATGGCGTCTCTTTGCGCCGCTAACTAACAAGAGACGGGCAAATGAGGGAGGAAAAAGACTGCCCGTNGATAGGCTAGAATTCAGAGAAACTTCTTTGGCCCGAATGCATAAAATTATTGTTTTACAACTGTAGTATCTGCAATTACGAGCTGTGCAGAGATTGTACAGTCGTGATGCACGCGATTGCGACGAATTCGTCACGCTCACGTTGCAACTGAGCAAACACACCCCATTCATCGCAGTTATAATTGAAACAGTTGTAACAATAAAGAACGTATGAATTTGGCGTCTGGCAAGCGAAACTTTTAATACTTCCCCACATAACAAACGCAATTAAACGAGTGAGGAAGGGAGAAAGATGATGGTTGAGTTGAAGATGGGCGCATCGGCTTTGGCTGCATGTGGTATGAATAAATTCTGACATGAAAGACAGATCTAGGGAGCTGCAAGCTTCTCCGTGCAGAGACACATAACAAAATGACGGATAACAGCATGACTTTCATTTCAACTGAAGAGAGCCTCGTAGACGAGACCGCTCAGTAATGGATCACTTCCGAAACCATAGAGACCGCGGAGAATGTTGGCAAACAACTCATAACAGCACTTTTTGTCCGCACGTGCGTAACTAGCGCGAATGCAGCAACGGACGAGGAAAAAGCGGCGCGCGATTGAGTTTGGTTCAGGACGGACACATTGGCCGAGCAGGTAGGGCCGAGCAGTGGCGCTTGTTCGACAGACCAGTAACCAGTTCCGCATGAATGGTGCAGCGTAGATGAAGGCGGCAGCGGTGTGCGCACGGGGCTGCACAATACTGGAAAACGTAAATGGCCGCGCCTGTTGGCGTAATGGCCGCCTGTAGGAGTGTATTTTGACGGCGAAGTTGTGGTAAATATAAAGCGAGAGGGAAAAGAGTGCCGCAGCGCGCCGCGTAGTACGCATGATTGTCGTCCGATGACGTTTTGACAATTGATGATGGAACGCTCGTGTAAACACGCTCAGCGAGCAGTAGTACGTGCGAAGCTATTGATGAGAATTGTGTTGCAAGCTGTGGGGGGCAGTTTGAGTCGTTGAATCAGAACTTCAGTCGCAAGTCAACACTTTGCACAATAAGAACAATGTTAATTTTATGGGTACATAATAAAAAAATAAGATTTTTTCTTAAATGTGTCATTCTTAACATTGATATGACCGTGTTCATTCTGTGGACTGTTTGGCGCAACGCAAGCACTATCGCGCGGTGACTGTTCGTTTCGCAATCATTAATTTACATAATTCGTCTGCGATTGTTTGTGACAATAACATTTATTCCATTTCAAAGGAACATACCGTAACTTTGAATGGCACATTTAGCAGACAATATCATCCTAATACATGAGCTTTCAGGGCTATTTGTCGGAAGCAGGCGCTTCGTTGGTGGACCAAAAACTGCAGTTGAATATCGTGCCAAAGACGAGAGTGGTTCGACTGGCGGCGCCGACGTTCAACTACTCCCGGTTGGACCGCACCAAGGCGCGTACCAAGCAGTCGATCATGGACCGCTATCCTCACATTGGGCGACGATTTAATCGCATCGGTCTTCCACCAAAGGTACGGGGCTACTAGGATATTCGGTCGGCTTCATATCGCTCACTTGAGTTAAAGACATACTTTGCGTTAAGTACGGGTTTAATTTAAGTATGCGATATGAAATCGACTCGTTGTATGTTCAGAGATAGTGGCACTTTGCCATTGCTGCTACCTAACCGTGGGAAGGGGAACCGGTAAAAGCCAGGAGCCTATACGGGTTACGAGCGGTAGGATGAATAATAAAAAGAGAGAGCGGAGAAAGCGGATAATAAAGCGGAGATGTGACTGGAGAAGAAGAGACCGAGCGACCGCTCGGAACGGGGACAGAATACGAACTGAAGTCGAATTACTAGGATGCACGCGCTGAGAATGAAACAATGCGTACAGTAGTAAACTATCAATGATTAATTAGCACTACAATTGATCACTCCTTTTGATTTGGTCCAACTATCACAGTTATATCGCCCTTTTTGAATTTTGACCAAACAGTTAGTTTCACTCGTGGTTGTAGTATAAAATACTGGCATAGTCAATGTGCAAAATAAAGTACCTTTCAAGTTAATTAAAAGTCAAGGTAACTCGGTTGGCTTCGTTGTGGAGAGTAGTTGTGAAAGCATCGAGTTACCGCGATGTTCACACGTTTACGTGTACGTTAGTTTACTTTGCCGTCTGGGGATGGTGAGAAAGTTTACTTTATCGACCGCAAAGCATTAAAAGCGACACGGGAGGAGATGCAAGCGCATAACTGAGGGGGACATTGCCCCATTCCCGCTGTATTTAGGATAAAAAGTATGTGTTATCTTGCCCGCGATATCAAAGCTTGCCCTCTAGCCTTTAAACGTACTACACAATAATCCTATTTACCAACACGTCAGAGTGTCCATTTTCCACTTTCATTATAGGAGAAATTTTTCGATCAGTAACGAGCGTCGAGACCAAATACCGTAGAACGCCAAATTTAGCCTATCTTTAACACGCAATACGTCAAGGAAAGTCTCAGGAAAGACTGTTTTGCTGTTACCGAGTGAAAAGTGTTCTCTATACAAAACAGCACCACCGCGTTTACTGTCACTTTCGGCTCTTATCCATTTCATTGCAGTTGGGCAGTTTCCAAATGTTCGTCAACGAATACAAAGACGCCGAATACTGGCTGAGACAGTGGGAGTCGCAGCCCGAACAGGCGCCCCCACCCGCCACCAAGAAGGATTTCCAGCTGCAATTTGAGCGCATGGTCGTCCTTGACTACATCATTCGCAATACTGGTTAGTTCGGTTTATTTTGGAAATAATTTCTTGTAATTGATCAGCTGATTGCTGCATTGAGCTCTATATTGTCATTTGTATTTTACGGTCTTGCGCTTCTATATTTGAATTACCCGCTGGTTCGGTTATGTAATCGCAGGTTCAGATGCCTTGAGAATCGAGGAAAGCATTAGACGCGCGAGATCTCTTCGTTTGGCGAGAGCGAAGTTTTCTATTTTTGTTAAACATGAAATATATTGAGAATGTGCCGCTAAAAACAGTAATGAATTGAGAACTTTTGATATCTAGTTTGAGTTCGATTTGAAATGTTAAGCGCGTAAACTGAGTATTCTTTATTGTCTTTATCGTTCAAAAGTTTTCGGTTCAAAAACGGAATCCACGTAAAACGCATTGAACTCATTCTATGACGTACATGTCCCATATAGCTGAGCGCTAATTTGAGATTAAATATGACATAAGCATTTGTTTCAAACTTCTATATCACATACATCAGTCAAAATTTACAATAAGGCGGAATTTCAAAAATTTCAAACGCAGAATCTGTCGGATAAGTCAGACGATAAAGAGTCACATCTGCCAGTTGGTGGGCGGCTTTTTGGGCTTCCTGGGTCTCTTAGCCGGCACTTTCCGCTTGAACAGTCGTTCGTCCGCTTGTCTCGGAACCTTTTCGAAGCATTGTTCGTAGAGTGCGTCGATTTCTGCTTGGTAGTTGGCGATGTGTACGAGCGGCTCCTGTTATTAGACATTATTTATTACGGTGTATGTCGTTAGAGCGCTTAGCTTATGCAGCCCTTAGATTTAGGATTTCATTCTAATGAGTTCACACGTCTCGAGCCGGCTTTAACAACAGTATTAAATCGCAGCGAACACAAGATTAAGGATTTAGCTCTCCCTCCCACTATAGGAAATAAGAAACTCAAAAATGGTTCCAACCTGTTCGGACTCTTCTTCATGACAACGCTGGATGTGTTTGCGAATACTCGTCAGATCAGTGGGGCTAGTCTCTGTGCAGTAACGGCAGGCATAGACGGGTTGATCAAGGTGCTCTAGCACGTGGCGGAAAGCCTTCTCTTTGATGCCGTCGTCGCACAGTTTACAGTAGACCAGCTCCCTTCCGTCTGTCGCGCGCACTGTGGAAAACTTGAACAGTGACTTGCGACGCGTTTTGAACACCCGCCGGATTGCCTGAATGACTTTCTGTTAAATTGTTCCTGGAGGTGTATTGAGACAATATTTTGCATGTTCAGGCATCTAGCCTTATTTCTAAGCTTGAATTTAGCTCTTAAAAAGGCGGCATAGGCTCCTTTTAGCCATTATAAGTGAGATGTAATTTCGTGCAATCCACAGTGAAAGATAGCATAAAGTACCTCAAAAGGTTGGTTTAACTCTGTAAATGCAAGTGAAAGTTGCGAAAAAGCCAACTTAGGTATTATGTGAGCGTTACTGAGCATCTTGCCCAAGGGCTAGAGCCTGTAATGTACCTGTAATGGGAAGCATTTGCGTTGCATGTCTGCGATCTGTGCAGCCATGTCGGCGAGGTGGGAGACGGCGAGGGCAGGGGGTTGAGCGCCTTCGTGCGCCGACTCGACGTGCTTGTGGACGGATGATTGCGCGTAAGAGACAAACTCGCAGACGCTACACTCATAAACCGCCGTGGGAAAGTGATACTGTAGCACGTGACGTTTGCGCATCAACGGAACCGCTTGGCGACACATGTGACACACGTCGGGGTCTGTGAGGTCGACGGGGGTGTTAAGAGAGGTTTTTGGCGGAGGACGGTTCGGCGCCCATGGCTGCTGTTGGAAGGCGGCGTTGGCGGCGATAGAGGGACGGGGGACTTTTTTGCTCGCGGCGCGGCGCTGTTGAGGAACGAAGTCGTCATCGTCGTCCGGATCCGCTTGCCGTCGCTTCTTGGTAGTCGCTCTCGTTGCGGTTGCTCGGTCATTAGTTTCGTCATTATCGCTATCGTCATCGGATTCAGTGTTCACCTTGCTTGTTTTCTTCGTCTTCTTTGAATTTGAACGATCGCTTATAGCGACATCGCCATTTGCGCCTTGTCCATTCTTGACGATGCGCCGTCGAGTACGGCGTAGTGTAGGCGAACCGATCATTTCGTCGTTCTCCAACTTTTTCGGCTCTTCCGAATTGTCTTGCGAAGATCGCGGCGAAGAAGTCACTTGACCACCCGATGGGCTCTTAGCGTCATCAGTGTCCCCACCGAAACATTCCACCAGCAGTTTCTGATAGACCTCGCTATATCGTCGGCGATTGTCAAGCGGAATAAGATTAGGGTGCAACTTGTGAACTGTTTCGATGTGCTCGATGACATTCCGCTCGAAGTAGTCGCTGCTGAAGCTGCAGAGGGGACATTCGTACATCGGCGTCTTCATGTGCTTCAGTAGCACATGGTTCGCCTGTCGTTGCGTTTGTACGCCGCACTGACGGCATGTCGAGTCGACTTGGGCCAACATTTGCTCGGATGTCTCGTTCGTGCCTATCGTCGGCTTTGATGGCGATGACGGCGGCACCTGGGAAAATATTTTGAATATCAGGTTGTGCTCGTGAGAAAGAGAAATAGAGATCGTCTTATTATTTAAATATACCATTTTTATAGTAATAAAGACACTTTCCAAGTCGAAAAGGAATACGATATCCTTCGAGTGTTTCTATCTCTAATTAAACCCTACAATATGTCAATACTGTGCAAAAGGGTAGCTCTCACCTCGTCGTTTCCTTTCTCTATATTGATCGCCATACTCTTCTCTACTTTTTTGCCTCTATTATGCACTTTATTAGTGCGAGAAATTTCCGGAGTGTCCATGGATTCGCGGACGATTAGTGATGGCTTTCTAATTCTCTTGTTGATCGGCATTAGCGGCGCAGTTTTTGCGGTCCTGGGTGCTTGGTCATTTCTCTTTCTCTTAACTACGCTGACTTTCTTTTGATCGTTGTTAGTGGTCGGAGAGCAACTGCTAGCCTTAAACAGAACAAATTATGCTTTGGACAGAGGTGGAGTTGAAAAATTGGGTAAGGACAGGTGTCTTAAGATTTTTATATTGGGGATAGTAATTAGTTTATATCCTAGTTCCAGTCAATGGGCCGGTTTCACATCGCGTACTTTAGCTAAAGTCGGACTTTACCCAATGATAAAGGATAGGCCTTAAGTACGACTTTAGCTAAAGTACGCGATGTGAAACCGGCCCAATGTACTATTCCATTTGGTGTTGGGAAATCTTTTATGTATCATCCCATGGCTAAATGTTATATTTGTTGACATGCGGGGGGAAGAAGCCGGCGAGCCGATAGACAGTCAGCAGTTCGCACCTGAATGCTTTGAAATGCAACTCGATGCAACCAGAGCTCTTCGGCATTGTTCGGATCGGGCATAAGGAGGGCTTTTGCGAGCGCCTTCGAGTGAACGTCGGTCAAATGTTGGCGTAAAGCGGTCTTCTCGATCAATGTCTCGCCCGGACAGCATAAACATCGCTCGCTGTTCCCCGATTCTGTTTTCTCCTTGTTCTGGTTTCGAGTCGTCGTCGATGACGGCGGCATCCTGACAATTTTCGTTAATTTGCATTAGACTATATTTTTTCAATTAAATAAGGACATTTTCTATAGTGATTTGGAAAATGTTCATATTAGTGTGAAAAGGATGTTTATTAATTATATTTATAATCCGGACTAGTTTGCAATCGCGCATTCAGTACAACTTCGAGCCAGACTACATCTATAATGACTAAGGGTATGAAGTACAAAGGTTTCAACGATGACTAGGACTATGTACGCTATGTTAAAAGCAAGAAAGACGCTACCACACTTATAATTCTGAAATGAAATACAAGAGTCACAATTTCGGAGACATATTAGCTTCAACACTCGCGCGCGGACAGCACGAACACGTTCCGGCGCGACAAAAGAGTCGGCGATAATCTGCGCATGTGAAAAACACGATTTGCTATATTGGCTACGTGCCGCGTCGTTCGCCTTGTCAGCACAGGGAGCGCGCAACATTTGAAATGCGAATTAAGGTCGATGCTAGTGCCACTAATATTATTGTATGATGCATGCTTCTTGAAATTCTTACGCTGTAGATTGTAGTTTCAATCACTCATGGTTTTGATAGAATGCGAGCGGAGATGTTAATTTGAAAATAAAATTGCAAATCTTATTCCATCGTGCACACTTAATCACGTTTATTTTCGATTGAAAAATGCATGGATAGATATTATTACAGTATATGTATTGATATCATTTTTTCAGACCGTGGCAATGATAACTGGCTAATCCGCTACGACTTTCCGAAAGTGGAAGAGGGCGATACAATAGTGGTAACAGATACGCAAACTGCCGTCATACGCGTACCGGTGAGTTGAATAAATAGTGGTTGGGTGGTTAGTGCCTAGCTTGTATTTAAATTATCATGATCAGTGATAAAGGAAAGTTGTTCTTCTAAATTCTTGTAAACACTTCCTGGGCAGAACTGACGTACGCGAACACTTGCTCCTGATTTTTAGTATTCACTCTGGTGAAATCAATGAACTTGTTCCATATCGCGTACTTTAGCTGAAGTCGTACTTAACACAACGATAAAGGATAGGCCTTAAGTACGACTTTATCTAAAGTACGCGATATGAAACCCGCCCAATCACAGTAAACTACGAATTTCTTGACGTCAGGATAAATCGAGCGATCTACTCGTCACACCACAGTGCAATACCTAGATGAGTATCAACGCTATAATACGAAATCAGTGACGGGTAGATCGCTCGATTTATCCCGACGTAATTTCTTGTTCAATCATCAACCGAAACTTGTCTCTTTCAGTCCGCCATCATACCAACCGAACACCATGACGATACAGAAACTCTAATCACAATACAAGACGTTCCACAAAGCGAGCTGCCGACGCTCGAAACGCCAAGTATGGTAGACAACGAAGCCGAACTCTATAGAAAAGGGAAAGATTCGGAGGGAGAGCAGCAGACGGCTGACAATGCGGAGACATCGGAGCCATTCGCAACCGTCCTCATGCCCACGGTCAAGGTGGCCGCCATCGACAACGGACTCGCTTTCCCCTTCAAACATCCCGACGAGTGGCGGGCTTGTCAGTACTTTATTTATTTTGATCTGTACAATGGGCCGGTTTCACATCGCGTACTTTAGCTAAAGTCGCACTTAACGCAATGATAAAGGATAGGCCTTAAGTCCGACTTTGGCTAAAGTACACGATGTGAAACCCACCCAATCTCTTTGAAGACACCGCGGAGTTTATTGAATTTATTTGAATGGCGCTTTGTTTCGCATCTGTGAGGTTTAGGAAAGGGCGTTTTGGAATGCAAGTTTCCCCCTCCTCATTACAGTAAAGGGAGCTCAGATGGTCTAGGTTAATTTTATAGAGTTACTTGTAAATGATATTCTTTAAATACAGCTGTACGGCCTAAAATCCATGTGTATCCATTTGCAAGCCAGATGACGTAACGATTAAAAAGCGTTAGAAAGTTGAAGGGTTGGTAACATAATCACTTTTTACGTTTTTCATCATTTAAGATATCCTAACGCTGTGGGACGCCTACGAATATTTCAGTTGAGTAATTACTTAGGACATGTGCCATAATTGAAAATTGCCATTTTTGATACCAAGCTTATGAACACGTTCAGAACACGGTTTTTTATGACACGAGTTATCGCATCGACTTTGATGCGTGTCACAACGACCGGCAACATAACTTTTGCACTGAGGAACTTTATCGCTTTAGTAGACGATTATGTTACCCGCCTGTCGAAGCGTGCGCAAGCGTCATAGTGCATCGTAGCGTTGCATCAACCTTCGCTTAGCGACAGTGTTCGAAATGAAATCAAAAAATCTTTTTCTTTTTGCTTTATTTCTCCATCGGCATGGCAGTTAAAGCATTTTGTTGCGGCCAAGTCGTGGGCTGAGGAACTGATAAAAGGGAAGAGCTGGTTTGAGTTACGAACGGTAGGGTGAATAATAGAAAGGGAGAAAGGGGAAGGATTGTAATAAAACGGAGGCGGAACTCTGTAAGAGAACAAAGACAGAATGCGAATTGAAGTGCAATCTCGTAGTAGTATGGGGGGGCTCAAAATGAGAAAATGCGCTAAGTACTGCGCGCTCAGTGATTAGCTAGCAGTATAAATGAAGACTTTTATTTATACGGTCCACAACTTTTCAGATCCCTACTACTGGGCATGGCTGCCATTCGCCAAGGAACCATTCAGCGAGGAGACTATCGCTCATGTTCTGCCGCAAATCGATGACACCGACTTTGTCCGCGATCTCTGCGAAGATTTGCGCAAGATTTTCCAGGTACAGTAGAATTCGTTTACACCGGCTCATATTAGATACCTACCATTTCCACTTTATTAAGGACATTTCCCAAACCAAGTTGGACATTTTCCAAATCAAAAAGGACATTTTAAAAGTCAAATTAGTACGGAAAATTTCCTTTTTGATTTGGAAAGTGTTCGACATGGTTTGGAAAATGTCCTTATTAAAGTAGAAATGGTCTATCATTTATATTTGAATAACGATATTTTTCAACTCTGAAGTCAAATGGATATGAAAGATGCCCTCTTTGATTAGAAAAGTGTCTTTATGAATGAGGCAATGGTAAATATGAAATTATCGACAGTATATCATGACGGAAATTATGAAGTATTATTCTAACAGTACTTTCATTTTCAGACTGATCCAGGTTTCGACACGAAAATGTTCGAGCAGCAGATGTCAGTGATGCGCGGACAGATGTTCAACCTGCGTGAAGCGCTACGCACCCGCAAATCGCCCGTTGCTCTCGTCCAAATGCCGCCGCAGCTGATGGTCGAAGTGAAGCGCACCGGTTAGTTCAAATTTGCTCTCTGCTATTAGTTTTTTTTATGACGTGTCTTTGATGACGCTATTACCCCATTATACCGAATTGATTACATAAGCGACAATGTTACTGTAAGCAATCAATAAGCCCCACTTTTCCAGAAGATAAGCGCTTCACGCCACACGCGCAAGCATTTAATTACAGGCATGCGCGTGTGGCGTGTTTGGAACAAATTCCATCCGGATGAGGCGTATCGTTTACGAGTTTTATGAAACAGGCCCCTGAATGAGGAAAGGAAGAAAT
>NIUQ01001997.1:0-25373 GCA_002796945.1 Plectus sambesii
CGGTCTGTTCTTTCGACTGTCGCAAACTGGCGTCAACTATGTGACGCAAATGGCATCCGACGCCCTGCCGGAGCTTCTAATCGGTCAGACGCTTCCACCGACCGACGATGGAACCTACTCCATCACAAATGTGAAGATTGAACGATTCGATAAACCCACCATCGACGCAAAATTCATTTCCAGTTCAGGTATTTTATCATGTCAGCGATTTTTGTCAAAGTATGTAAAATTAAGGTGTGTCGGCGAATGTGACCTTGCCCCAAGTGAGGGTAAATGGAATGTATTCGGCGACAAATTTTTTTATGACGAAGGGCAAATTTCGAGCAGATGTTCAGAATTTGACACTGAAGATGCATGTTCGCGTCACTGAAGACCACTTGGGCAAGCATCTCGTTGAGGTACGTTCAATCTATTACAAGACTATTCTCAAAATTCATCTGTAATAATGCACCGAAGAGATTATCATGGCTCCGAGATATTGCGTTCGTATCATTGCGAGATCACGTTATCTATCAAAATTGAGGAGATGGTGTGTCAACCTAGTGATTGGTCGAGTTTTCCCCTTAACCTTGTCGTTGAGAGACAAAACCATACTTTTTTGTTACTGGCGAAGAAGTTGTGGGTCGTCCACAAAGAAACGAGGCATGCTAGTATTGTAGGCTAAAGCCGAAACGCGCAATGAAAGTCACGATGTTAAAAGGTGTCAATGAAGGGATAGGGATTACACTCCCCCAATCTAGCTTGATTTGTGCAATCGTCCGTGCTTTATTGAGACTGAATCAAGGAGTTCAAATTCAACCTTTCTCCAAGCAAAACTACGCTCTCCGCGTCAGAGATAAATTAATTAGTATGAGAGGCAATGGTAGTCTTCACCTAGCCTTTACTCCACCCCATCCATAATCTATTGCAAGGATAAAAATTGCGATACTGAAAGGATAAAAAACCATTCGGGCGATAGTAAAAGAATGATTTAGGTCCCGCTCTGCAACGGTACGACTGATTCGGTGCTGATCGTGTTCGCTGGTGGAATGTCGACGGCGCTGAACTTAGCCCGCAGTACGGTCCAAAAGTTGCTGCTGGAGAAGCTGGGCAGCATGCTCTGCCAGACGGCTGTCGATGCGACCAAGTTTTTGAAGAACGAGAAGGAACTCGCACTGATGACGACACCGGCGCCGACTACTCCAGCCAGCAGTGGTCCATCGGTGGACGCTGACGGGGAAAGCGACGAAGCGTGGGAGGAGCCGAGTTTCGGTGCGGCGCTGTGCGCGCAGGAAGATATCAGCGATTCGGGAGCGGTGACCAAAGGTGCTGGGGGATCGCGCGAGTGGGGCATCGACGTCAGTCTGCGCATGGGGCCCATCTTCTCGGATAATCACACCATTTTCGGCATTGACGGCGGTGTGCTATACTACGGCCAGGTCGCGCAGGCTGTGCCACGGCCGCTCCTACCCTCTTTACCGATCGGCAATCGCATGATCGGCTTTCTAATCAGCGACTATATCCCGAACACCTTCTTCTCGCATGTGTTCGACCACGACTTGGGCAACATTCGCGAACAGATGCGAGCGAAGGACCTCCCCGGCGTCTTCAAGCCTATCGTCAAGTTAGTCTGCTCGAACTGCGAAGTCCGCCTCTTGGCTGTCCTCACCGACAAGCCCAAAATGATCATCGACGAGAAGGGAGCTCGTCTCGACATCAAAGGCGATGTCAGCATCGTCTTCGACGGTTTTAAGAAGGTTGAAATTGTCAAAGCGAGCGCACATTTCGACATCACGGTATGCTTACATTTGATTAAACTGTCTCAAAAGTTCATGTACATGTAGTGGATCTCGAACATTATTTATGCGCTCCTGTTAGAACATATTCAAACTAAGAGTTGACGTCTTGGAAATTTTCAGTTGGTCAGTTTGCGCTTGACTAGTAGTCATCCGCGTAATCAAACGAATTTCGGAGAAAACAACGATTTTTCAACGAGTACCCTGATTAGGCCTCTCTGGAAGACCGGAACAAAGATCGTAGAGATCCGAACTATATACTTCTATTCTAACGTTTCGGCAAGTATCGACAGGTTCTTGAAGATTGTGCATGAACTTAAGCGATCACACAACTTATTCTTTTTTCTATACGATAATTATCAGCTTTCTTCAGGTAAAACCATACGTCCGCCACAGCCGGCTTTACGGTGACGTTTCATTAACGAACGTTGATGTGAATGTGCGAGAGGTACGATTGATTCTTAGGGCCACTGTCAAAGCTGCAGCGATCACAGCTGTTGCGAACACAATTGTGGCAAGTGTGTTCGCAACAGCTATGATCGCGGCAGTTTTGTGAAACTGGCAGTTCTACAAATTTTGTTATATTTACCACCTTATTTCAGGTGGGTATTGGTGGATTGTTTGGTAACGCGATTGAGAATGTCCTAAACGTCATCGTTCCGAAGCAACTCTGGCCGAAAATTAAGCGTCGACTGCGGTTCGCACTGAATAGCCGAGGTATGAGCCATGACGGGGACTAGGCGCAAACCATTTTTTGATATTTACAAGAATCTTTGCTGAATAACGCAAAATGGACCATTCTTACACTTTTTTAATGTTAATTTTTTTGCGACCCAGTGTGAAAGAACCTTATAATAGTTGCTATCGACATTTTTTCACGCTTTGACCTGTTTAGGGTTAAAATGATTTCTCAACTTTACTTTCAGAACGCACGCAAAAGATTCGATTTTTACTATTTAATAATGTTAACAAACAACCAGTTATCGTATCTTTTTGCAAACGTTCTTGAACCGAAACCGCGGTAACATTGCAACTATAAATGACCTTTATGAGCATTTCCAGCCTTGTAAAAAGTATCAGAATAAAAAAGAGCCCATCCAAACTGTTGATTTTGCGTAATTCGGCTACGACTGTTGCGTATTTGAACAAATAATTTCTGAATACTGGCTCCCATAAAAAAGTAAACGTGGCCATATTGTTAGCAAAAAAGTGAAATTAAGGCATCAAGCTGCCGGTACTGTGCGGAGTCGAACTGGAGCGTCTGAACCTGAGCTACATCGACCATGCCATATTGATTGACACCGATTTCACCTACGACATGGCCAGTTTTACCGAGAAATTCAAGAGTTTCATGCAGGCGAAGTTGGCAGCAGACGCGCAAAAGAGGGATAATTAACTGACGCTCAGATATGTGCATTGAGGGGTATTTGGAGATGTACGCCCCCCAAAGAAGTCTCACACCTTTCTGGCATGAGCGGCTTGCGGGCTTTAGCAAATTTTGGCGACCCTCTTTTAACAGAAAGAGCAACTTGAGTAGAGAAAAATTCTTGCAGGATATACTTGCAAATTCTAGGAATTCTTGGAAATAAGATATGTACACCCTTCTTCAAAATCCACATCCGTGCACGCATCTGTTGAGATCACACACTATCGCAGCTATTAGAAAAGGTGCCATTCTTCGACGGGTCTTATTTTATGCTTTTGATGACAATTAACTTTATTACGTATCTTAATATCCAACTGAGTAATAAAACAGCTTCAAAGTAAACAAAATTAATAGTATGGCAAAATAACAATGGGAATCAATATCGCTTGAAGTGTAAATTTGTTCGATATTCTTGTATCATTCCGCAAAAGGTAATTTAAAGGGGTGCTTTTTGTCAGTTATGACACGACTCTGATGGACGGGACGGCTTTGATTCGACTAAATCCCAGTCTTTTTCGAGCACAGGAATGCCTTAGGATTTCTAATTTATGATGGCGAAGCGACAGGACCCTTTCAAACAAGCTCGATTGAAAAATTATCATAAATCATATTTTTTCCACCCTTTAAACGGATTCTGGAAGGATGTATTTTTTTTTAAGTAGAACTTTTCAAACTTTTCCATCATCTTGTAAGCAGTTATGACGAAAGTGCGCAATGTACTATTTACAGTCTGATGCAGACAGGGTAAAAAGAACTTTGAATAATATCGTTATTAATAGCACCAAAACGCAACACTTGGCAGCCACATGCTCAGTAGCAGTAATAACAGAGATCAAGGCAACTAGGCCGTGTAGAGGGGCTTAATCCTGCCGGCTGGTTCTATTTCGACAAAAGTGACCAAGCCCTCGTCATTCATGGCAACTTTAGCAGGCGGTGCACGGAGGTCAGCATTATCCAGAAGGCCTTCTTCATTAAACAGCGCCGCTCTAGCCTTGGTATAATAGCGGCAAAATACGGCCATTCCAAGCCACGCCAGGAACACTCCACCGAGCACCGACAAGAGTACAGCCAACACTGGTCCCATGGCTAGCATTAGGTGGTGGTGATGTGATTCAGACTGGAGAACTGGAGCGGCGAGGTGGGGAGAGAAATCTGATGCCAGTGGCGGCAGCGTTGATGTTGACGTCGTTGACATTGTGCGCACCGGCAGGCAAGCTTGTATACGAAACGCGCGTTCGATCTGCTCGCGGAAACTCAGTTCGCCGCTATGAGCACGCAGCGTAGTGCCTACGGAGTCGCGCTCATAAACACGCTGCCTCCGAAACGATCGATACTGAGCCGCGTCTGACGGCGGGCCAACCTTCCTCCATCTGCAACCAGCCCCATAATACTCGAACTGCGTTCGTTCTCGATTCTCGTTTTATCCTATTGTGGGCCATGATTCAATCGCTTTCGCCCCACAACAACATGCCCACTTTGGAATCAAGTTTTTTTGCACAATGTCAACAACGGCAAGTCCTGACGCCGCATGATTGATCTAGTCTCTCTGTCGCAGTCGACTGGAATAGATCTCAGTTATCAATGCGCTGTCGATGACGTTCACCAATCATTATGTTCTCATGTCGCTTTCTGCTTTAGCTATGAGCATGAGATAATTGCACTGGTGAAATAATTTTGGCAGTTTTCATGGAGAATTATGTTCACATTGTATGTTAAGTATTCTTATCAAAATGTGTACAAATCCGGCCAGAAAAAATTTCACCAGCGCAACTTTTTATGCCCTACACAATAATAGTAGCATTACCTGATGATATTAGCAATCTCACATAGAGGGTTGAATTGCTCGAGACTAAGATCAACAGCTGAGGCGACGATACAGCAACATCTTTACACATAAGCAGAGTCTGCCTTTTTTTAATGCAAGCATGATCACTTCGAGTTCAAATGGACACACGAGTCGTTTTCTTAGTCCACACGACCGGAGCGACGTTCATTTTTGCCTCTTTGCTGAAATTGAAATCATCTCTCATTTCTTCTTTCATCAAGTATCATCAACCCGTCACCAATAGCATGTGAGGTTAGTTTATTATTGAAGCAGAATGCGTCATGAGACAATTCACTGAAACCGAGATTGTGATGACTACTACCATGCGTTCGAGTGTAAGAACAAAGGTGCGCAGCAATTCGTTCAAATCGAAGCGGACTAGAAAGAACNAATTCACTGAAACCGAGATTGTGATGACTACTACCATGCGTTCGAGTGTAAGAACAAAGGTGCGCAGCAATTCGTTCAAATCGAAGCGGACTAGAAAAAGCAATCACTTGTTTCTGGTGGCAAATGTGACTACGGCATCGGCCAGCGAGAAGAACGCCGACAGGAACAGCAGCGACTGAAATATGAAATTATGAGCATTATTCGTGCTCAACGAAAGTTTGTTTTTATAGTGTGTGCAATGAATTTCGATTTTTGAACTGTCCAATGAGCTAACCTTTCGTTGGACTGACTGAGAAATTTTTAAATGCAAGTTTGCACTCGTCCATAGGCCCTTTATTAATTATGATAAGATTACGCGGTTTCAGTTTCAAATCGCACACAAACGATACGATTCGATAATATTACCAAAGAGTCGGTAGTCGTATCATTTGTATGCAACTGAAACAGTGGAAACTTTTAACCTAAAAGCAAATCTTAATGATTTCAGAACGTGAAATTTGCTCTTCATAACAACATGCGATTGCGGTATAAAATGTTAACTCTTCATTATTGAATAGCAACTATAAATAAGATAATAACGTCTGCATAGTACAAATTAGTAGAGAAACAAGGAAGAGTGCTCACTGCAGCAGCAGCCCATCCTTTGACGACGAAGAGAACCTCGCAGTTGGAGAGGCCAGGAATGCCCTGGTTCAGGATGCAGCCGTTGAGGCTGGAGTGGCTGATGTATTCGCCCATGTGACTATAGCCGGTGGCGTACCACGTCTCCAGAGCGCCCAAGATCAAGAATACGACCAGTCCAAGCACAATGAGCGCTATTTGCTGAATCACGGAGAGAGCAAATATAACGAATCATCGGAGGAAAACAAGATGGGCGTACGGTCGCAATAAGGCGCTTTGTACTGAACATAGCAACGATACCCATGATCGGCGCGGGTATAGCCACCAGCAGCGCGATGACGATGATCGCCACCTGACCCCAAACGCTAAATGACCACTGATGCATATGATAATCGCTTTTTTGGCACAGTTAACCTACCGTTGTCCGTCGCCGCGCATGTGTTGATCGTACTGCGACGACCAGCGCGAAGCGTCCATTGGATAGCCGCTGCTCGCGCCGAAAGCGTTGTTCGGGTTCACACCGAAGCCTGGTTGAAACGCATTGTTGTTCGGCAGGATGTTGGTGGATAAAAAGTTGCTGTTGGGACAGATCTCGTAGCTCGTCTGCGATCCGATCGATCGGCGATAGCATACGCCCGGCGCCGTCAGAATCAGAATCACGGCAATGATCACCAACAACTGAAACGATTGTACACACACACGCATAGAGATGACAGCTTTGCATCAACACCATACACGGAACTAGACCAAAAATCCTTGCAAATATCAGACCGCTTTAGTTCTATACGATTTTAAGGATGTACCTTCATCCCTACCTCTAGCTCAATGAGAACATACCAAGATAAAGAGGCGCAATGCGACGGATACAATTGAGAAAAGCTTCATGGTCGTGCTGACTGATTAAATCGGCGGACGAAGCGAAACGGCCGTAGCGTTGCAGTGAATCGCTGTCAAAGTCGGCGAAGGGACGTGACAAAAACGATTCCTTTCGACCGAACGAAGGTGGGCGGCGCGTTTCAGACTTGGCCACAGCTTTATTCAGCAGACGGTACTTGAGGAGAAATGTCAACTCGACGGTTGCCGATAATGATTATTATGCGCGCTTGGGTCCAAAGCGAGGGGAGCACTGTAGCAGGGCAGCACGAGATGTTTGCCCGATCGCACTCCAGTACACTTCACGCTGGTCGGTGACACTTAGTATTTGTTCGTCAACCCTCAACCACGAGTCACAACGAGCATGACGACTCTCGATCGCTAGGCACAAGCGCCGATTGGCGGGCTCTGCTCGGCGATCAACAACGACGCATCGTTCGTCCCCCCAACTAGTTGTCAACAAAGGCCCACCGCCGCCCAAACCTGTCCACTACTGTACGCTAGCTCACCAGTTGTGACCACTATGATTATGAGCGAGCGCATGGGATCAGTGTTCGTGCGAAGCACACGATTCAATATTTCCATACCAGTCGCAACATCCATAGAACAACTTTTCTCATTATCTACAGTAGAGTTCGTTTATAGCAGTAAATTGTTTATGGCGGTATATTGTATACAGCGGTTAGCTTTGTTCGTTCCAGCGTCGGTTTCATATTATCATGATTGTTCGTAATGGTCTGAATTGATCATCCTACGCTCTACCGCTATAAGTTACCTAGGAAATCGTCATTTATTAAGATATCGCATATATCGTTCATTTGTTCAGATCCCGAATTTTCGGCCTCCTATGCTTTGTACAGAGCAAAAATGGTCTGTACAGGTCGAAATCTGTTAATGCATTATTCACCGGTATAAACGACTGCCATTATAAGTATAATGTTCGTCGCAACTAGTAAAGTAAAAAATGATATATATTACTTACGTGACTTGCGTTCGCAACAGATCTCCATAAATATGCGCCAACAGAAGTAAGAACAAAAGAATACGCTTCTACTCCGAAAGCAGAAAATATTGTGCCTTAACAGTAGGATTAAATAAATCAAAGAATCGTAAAAATGTATCATTTAGACGTCGAATATACTTCAGGGGCTGCTAAATTGAGACGCTAAAGTGGAAGACTTGATACCGACCCGGTTTTATATCGCGCTAATTGAGCTTATCGCAGTGCTCAAGGCAAGAAAGCCATCTAAGCACGACTTTAGCCAAAGAACGCGATATGAAACCGGCCAAATGCAAATAGGAAATTCGCACAAGTTCTGCTCATTCATAAGTCTTCCAAGTATATTCGACCGAAAGTGGCTTAGGCGTCCAAACCTAAACCCAAGTCCATCTTATACACCTTACGCAAAAATGTGTCAGTCAATTCACATGATCACACTGGAGGGTATGCACAAAACCAGTGAATAACAAAGAGGAATGCTATCAAAGCGACATTGCAATGCCGACAATTACGAACAGTCGTCTGAGATGAACGAATGATCCTTGATGCGCACCAAAAATCTGGTCTATTGCATCGCTGGAAGGCGCCGCTACTCGAGTGACGTCAGCATGAGCAGTTGCTTAAGCACTTTCGTCTGAGACGTCTCGCGAATCTCTCCGGCCAAGAACATCTCGTCCACTACCGAATAAACCTGCAAACATAAGTGTTTGAGCGTCAGCTCATGACTCATCCGTATATTTAAATACCCGCTAGGTTATAGCACGAATAGATTATACTGTACTGTATTATGTCACTGTGCTAATGCTATCCTAAAACGTATAGTCATTCCGTCTTTTTGTCTCTGCCATATTCTGTTCTGTTCTGTTGTGCCTCTCACTATCCTTGCAACCTCGCTTCATATATAAACCTAGTTAGCAAGTGTTCTTCCGCCTCACATCCCAAAGAACATAAGTCAGTCAACTACATAACAATAAAGGATTGTTCAAATGTAATTGTACTCGGATAAATGCAACAGTTTCTTGACTTTTCATCTCCTATACTTTCTCTCCTACATTTCATCGTCAAATTTTTTCGATCAATAACGCGAAATCTCGCCAGGCACCGTGGTTGGCAAAGACAAGCTCGCTTTTTCGGTGCGAAAACACCTTTTTACACCAAGAATGATAGTACTTTCTTATTTCTACATGTGTAATACGATAGAGAGAAGCGCTATCGACTTTCGAAGCAGATTACTGTATTCAATCGCGATATAGATTGCAAAATTTCGATTTTACGAAGAGAATGAGAGCAGCTCACTTTATAGAAGTTGAAGACGAGATCGAGTTCGCAGACATTGTGGAAGTACTCGTTCAGAACCTCCACAAAGTTGTGAATCGCCTCCAAGTAATACAGATTGTTGTCGGAGATGTCCACACAGATGCAGAAGTACAGACCGGCGTATCGTCGGTACACGATTTTGAAGTTACGAAACTGAAATCAGAACCATTGAGAATAGTCGAAGAAATATCGTTCGCAAAAGGGTTTAAACTCGAACGTTAGGGACAATATTTACATAGTGACGAAACACCACTTTGGTGTGGAGCATACTTCCAGCGCCGTGCTCAGATAAAGTGCTTGAATATTGCTAGTATTCTTTGGAATCCAAGATCGGATTTTGCAAGTGTACCCCACACCTTATCCGCATGAAAACTTTTCTCGAAAAATTATGAATCAAAATATTATCTCACTAGAACTATTATTATCTGTTGATGCTGCAAAGAAGGCGGCTAAAAGAGCACACATAAGATACAGAAAATACTTCATCGTGAGCGCAGACTGGTGCGACTTGGGGCATGCGTGAGAAGATAATTTTATTCTTCCGTTTCATTAATTTAGAAAAGGTAGAAGGAAAATCAGAAGACAGAATAAAAGCCAATACTATACTACTCGAACAAAAAAAGCGTTGAAAGGATCCGACCTCGACAAAGTTGGTATGCTTGGCGTCGCGGACGGTAACGCAGGCGTGGACTTCCTCAATGAGTTTCTGTTTCTCATCGTCGTCAAAGTGCATGTACCACTTGGCGAGTCGCGTCTTGCCTGCGCGGTTCTGGATCAGTATGAAGCGAATCATCTTGAGCCCCTAGCAAAACTGTTCAAATTTTCAACAGATTGCTTTGGTAGACAGGTCTCTTCGAACCAGATTATTCCCTCACTTTGCTCTGACCAGAGCGCGCAGCGTCACCAGAAACTCTCCGTGCCAGCTCAACACGTACTTGCGCAAATCGATTCGCGACGACCGTCCAACCTTATTCCTGTTTCGTATCGAGACCCACCGTACTACAAACCAACAACATCGCATCGGCTTTGATATGCGGATCGTCCAAATGGCTCGTTAGCTCTGCAAGCAAACGCAAAGTAGGCTCGGCTGCGCATAAGTTTACTTAGCAGCTGAACATGATTGGGTCGTGCGCAACCGTTGCATCATATGATATAAGGACGATTGTTACCAGTGGCAAAATGGCATGCGAGCGATTGACACGACACAGAACTGACTGGCCATGAAACGGCGCTAATGCGCGAAGAAGATCATCAGCGCTCGGTGCATGGATCAATATGGTAGTTCTGACAAACTGGCCGGGCGCCCTTTCGGCGTCTACTCGAGAGCTGCTATTATCACGAATTCCCACCCTCTTCATGTGTGCTGCATCGATCAGTTCAAACATCGTCAGACCGCCAATGTTTGATTTGTGCCAGTCTTTTTCACACAGGTTTGCTTCCACCACCAACTGACGAATGTCTCTGACCTTTTTCTAATCACTCTTGCGGATTGCTCGCGAATCGTGAACCTCGTTTTATAGTCGCTTAATGAATGAGGCTCATAGCTGATTTGGACCCACCAGATGCTATTGGATGGAAGCCCGCTGACGCATCAATTCTCATTTGCCAAGTTTGCTCGTGGAAGAAGTCCTATTGCGTCATGGACTCGGGAAAGTATGCTTCGGAAAATGCCCTATCGAAAACGATGGACGTCAGCAGAATTGATTTCTGAACAAAACTGATTTGAACAAGATCCTCCTAGTTGTTTTTATCACTGCCCGGGGCTTAATTCACAGATGAAATTGTATCCATTCTCTGTGTGAGCCATCTGAAATAAGAGGATCGGTGGATTTTTTGGCACGGTCAGCATCCTCTTCTTCTCCCTCTTTCCCACTAGTGAGCGGACGGGACGAAAGATTCGCTCGGAAATAGTCGTTAGCCCGTCCGCAAATTGTCCTCACAGCTATCTGCCGTCCAATGAATGCGAATGTTCGAGCCATTAACTGTTCATCGGCGCCTATTGACTCTTGAGCGTCAACTTCGTTGTGCAATTGCTGCCCCGTCGTGTCGCATAGCCATCTAAAAGTGCAGGCGGAGAACTGACACATTCGTCAGCAGACCAGGCGCCGACGATGACAGCGCCTAGCGATGATTGTGGATGCAAGAGGCCAATGAACAATTAACGAAGACGCTTAGTGGCATTTGCGTCCGCCGGTGGCCAGACGAGGACAATGAGCTCTGCTACGCCAATCAGTGCCGCTGAAAGAGAAAAGCGCGCTCGCGTTAGTGTCTTCCTAGTCCCCGAAAGAGGCCAGCAACAGGCGCGCTATAGGAGGGAAGATAAGCGACTGCCGGCTGGAGGGCAAGCGCAGTGATTCGTATGTGCTGTTAATGGGCGTGTGCGCCAAGCGCGCGCCGCTCGGCGAAAGGCGAAAGTGATCCTGGCCGGTGTGCTCGGCCTGACGGCTAGCGACGAAGGCTTTTCTTCCTTCCGTCGGCGCCCACGAGCGGCGGCGGGTCGATGGCGTTTTCTCCTCTCCATCGACGGAATCGCCCTCCGTCTCGGTGATCGGTTACTCTCTCATGTGCTCGCGTCTCGCCCACTCTTACTACTTCCACTCGGCCCACCTCGTGTCGTGTGTACGCGAGTGCGCGTATAGGAGGACAATGGACGCGTGGCGCGTGACTGCCTTCGGATCAGTCGAGTTCAGTTTGAGGGGCGATTGCTTTCGATTATACACCCTCTTTCATTCCAATTTACCATTCTTGCACTCCATTTCGTCCCCTTGCGTTCTATTTCGTCACAGTAGCAATCTAAGTGAATGCAGTGATGATGAAATAGAGTGCAGGGGTGACAAGATGGAATGCAAGGATGGCGAATTGGGAGGAAAGAGGGTGTAACTGGTGTCAGTCAGATATTCACAATAAATTCCAATTTTCAAGAGCAGTTAGTTCGTTATAGCAATTTTGAAAAATGCTAACATTGAGTGTGAACATATGGCTTGTGCAATTTTCGCTTTTTTCAGACCCCATTTATTGATGCGTGATTCTTTTCGCAGCGCAATAATTTGCCATCTTGGAGTAGGCCAAGTTCATTGAAGCACTCGAAGACACGCAAATCTTCGCCAATATGTTTGGCATCACAAATGCTTGCTTAGCTTGAAAGTAATTCGATCCGTGTCGATGAGGACTCTGGCTGTGGTGTATGATTGGCGTATGGTACGGACCACCATTCGGGCCGACGATTTTAGCTCCTCAAGATGTCGACTGTTCGATGCTGCGAAAAGCTGTGAATAAGTATGAGGATCGCTAGACGATCTGTTCGATATGTCTGGGCTACGACTACTCTCCTCTGGATGCTACTATCGGAACTCGTCCAAGCGAACATCGGGGACTATCTCACTCGAACTCAAATCGCTCTCGGTGCGGCGTTTGTCCACTTGAAAGAGTATATTATTCATTTCCTGCTTTCAGAAAGGCGCGACGAAACTCACGCGAATCGACTGATGCGTGACCTCTTCGCCAATTACAACAAGGATGTCCGACCAGTTTTCAACTATTCGGACACGGTCAACATCACTATGCATCTGTGGTTCAAGCAAGTACTCAAAGTGGTCAGTGTGAACATCAACCGCATCTCATTTTTTTGCACGTTCAAATTATTAAATGAGAAACTTTGGTTACTCTGAGGAATGTGCCTTATATTGTTTACAGTAGCCCAGCCAAGGCTGCTTAGCGATAAGTTAACTGCCATATTAAGGATATGATTCGCAGTCATCTTGTCATGCGCAGCTGTAAGCAATATATGGTACATCCTTTAGAGTTAGGGGCGGCCGCAGCTTCGCTTTGATGAAATTGTCTTTTAGGATGAAATCGATCAGATTCTCACCATTTACTGCTGGACAGAAGAGGTGACACAGTTTCTTGACTTATTTCGTCCGGAACTTTTCAAAGATTTGGCTAACATTTCAGTTCTGGAACGATCAGTTTCTTCGCTGGGATCCTCAAGACTATGGCGGCCTTACCGTTATACATTTGCCGATCGATAAAGTGTGGCGACCGGATATTCTCGTCTACAACAAGTTGACTGCGAGCCAAAATATTTATCTTCTGAGATTTATTTTCTTCGTTTCAGCGCTGATATGAACGTTAGAGAAAACGAATTATCGACTAACGCGGTGCTCAATTATACCGGCGGCGTGCTATTATTTCGCGCCGTCATTACAAAAATTACTTGCAACCTTGACATGACTTATTTTCCATTTGATAAACAGGTACGTTGAATTATTGCTAGCGAAGGTTAAGTTCTCTGTTCCAGGTGTGCAGTATGATGTTTGCATCATGGAGCTATGACGGCGGAAAAGTGACAATCAAACCAAAGGGAACGAAGAACAATCTCGAGTACTACATAGAAAATACTGAATGGAAGCTTGAAGTAGGAAAAAGAGTGCATTCAGCTAACAACGCTTATACCTGCGTCCTCTTTCAGAACTTTGGCTTCAAAGCAAACGAGAAGTATTACGACTGCTGTCCTGAGCCTTACTACGATGTGACATACTCATTTGTTTTGGAAAGAAATCCATCCTACTACATACTCAATCTCATCATACCCTCTGTATTTATTACGATTGTTACTATGGTGGGATTCTTTACGCCTTACTCATCCACAGGGGAGAACACGGAAAAGGTAAGTAAATATCAGGTTGCCCCAAAAGTNGAAGGTGCCTCTGTTCAACTTAATCGAGCTGGACCTACGATATCTATTGGGTGAACGAAGGAGTTATCATGGCAGCAAAGAGGGAATAAATAGAATTTTATATGGGTGATCATGGAAGGTCTTTGTCCCCTACCCGCAATTCCAAGTTATTTGGGTGATCGAATGTTTCTTGTCCTGATTCAATTCAAAATTTTCTGCTCTGTAAATTAAAAACAGTAATCAATGCAGTCAATAATCGAAATCTCTGTTATCATGAAATCCAAAATTCTGATTTCCTATGAAGCGAAGACATGAGATGCCTGTATATGCGCACTTAACCCCTTCAAAATGAGACCAATAATTGACTCATGGAGAGTTTTTGAGTATTATAAACAGTGCATGCTTATTACTGCACTGGAACGGTAATGCATGACTTGCATGAGTGGGCATGCACAAATGATGGTGTTCATGGCTATTGTGTTTCTGAACAATATTCAGCTATTGTATATATGCTCTTTCCAGTTTAATCAGGGCACTTTCTTATTCAAAGAGAATTTATTTCAAGAAAAATCTGTGGGAGAAACTTCCAGTTCGCTTTGGAAGGTGTCCTTAAAAAGTGCTAGAGCATATTAAGAGTAGAGAAAATTCGAACGAAACTTCAGAGAAAAAGCTTGGAAACCTTTTCTTGCAAAATCATCAAGTATTTTTACGCAAAATAGGTCGCTACTTCAATTTTACTACTCAATGATTGATATTGTTTGGGGTTGCATGTGATTTGGTGCTGACGCGAATTGCAGGGCGGTCGCAAATTGTGCCAGCATGTTGTTCGCTGCCGAATGAACGGTGGTCTGGAGTACCACGACACGTGCAATCATGTCGAAAGCGTCGACATGCCATCAACACTGCTATTGCCGGGCAATCACAACCGGTCGGTCAGAAAACGTGGCGGGTTGAAGGAGAGCAACTTTCGCCTATCCTCGTCGTCGTCGGACGAGTCGACCGACAGTTGCTTGTCGGCTCCGATGGCGTCGTCGCTTCGTCGGATAATCGTCACTCTGGACCGAATCGATGACAAGCTGGACAAAGAGCGCCTACAGAGGACGATCGAAAAGGAGTGGGAGCAGTTGGCGCGCGTAATCGAGCGCGTCCTTATGATCCTCTTCATTTTTGGCACCGTTCTCTTCGCGCTCTACATGCTCCAGTCCACCGAACATCAATTGCTGAACATTGATTGATGGAACGGCTGCATTTGTGTTCAATGTTATTGCTCGAAATGGGGTCCATCGTCCTGTTTGTACGATGCATGCCTGATATGCAGGGACTGCTGCGCATGAGTGAAGGAATAATGATATCACTTTAATATCAATTTGTGTTATCACATCAATTTTATTATTCTCTGATAATTTCTCAATTGAAAAATTAAAATATTGTTTATCGACGGTTATACACCAGTGTTGCAAAAAGTACTTTTACTAAAATTGTTACTTAAGTAAACAATTGAGTAAAAGTACTTTTACTTAACTCAATTGCAAATCTTAAGAGTTACTTTTACTATTACTCAATTATTTTTAACTAAAGTTAAGTAATTAACTAAGTTAGAATTAGTTAACTAGAGTAAAATCAACAAAAATTCAACGAGCAAATTTATTGTCAAAGTTGCTTTTTTTCTGTTATTTTAATTATTTAATGACAACTCTTTCGTTAAGTAAGAAGAGGCAGTCGGTAATAGAAAAAAATACGGAGTATTGTATAACATATTTCATATGTTGAACTGGCGCCACTTATTTGCCTTGCGAATTCAGGTGAGTAAACCGGGATTGATAGTACAAAGGTTACTGTATTCTAACTTTACTAAATTATCTTTACTTTAGTACTTTACTATTACTAATTTAATTAAAGTTGTGAGCCTTTAACTTTACTATTACTAATTTAATTAAAGTTATGAGCCTCTCACTTTACTATTATTAACTTAATTGCAAAAAGTTCAACTTTTGCAACACTGGTTATACACTCTTAATCACTGACGTATATCAGTGTTAAATCTCAAATTCTTGAATATAAAAGTATGTGATCTCAAAAGTTAATGATATTATCTCGTTAAAAGCTGATTTTAAAAATATTTCGGTTGAAGATATCACTAATCCTTCACTGTCGTCAGTGGTTCACTTTCATCGTATGCGATATTGTGTCGACTCTTCCCTAATAGTGTTTGCTATTGTCGTCTGTGATCTTGAGCATGTCGCATTTGAACGGTGCATTCCACGTTGCTCTGTGTGTTTCAAAAACTCACCGAACATTAAGTGAAGAGGGAATACTGAGTAAAGGTGACTTTCAGCGGAAACTCAGAGAATTCAACAACGTTCGTTACGGCTCGAACCGCAGCACCGACTATCTGTCGACAGTATACGAAAACGCTCAAGCCGAAACTGAATTGGACGCGAGAGTCCACCAGCCAGTCAGCAATCGCTCGATATCACCACTGACACCGCTTAGCCCGGGTGAGGCACCACTGATGGAGAAGATCAAGCAGCTGAATGCCGTTCTCTATCGAAAAAGAGCGTCACCGAGCAGTGGTCGCAAAACTCGCCAGCCGACTGTTGGAAACAATAATTGTGGTGCGAATCGCGCGCGGTGGTGCGCTGATGCGTGCGCCAAGCTGGAAGAACTGGTCGCCGATCTGGATAGGAAAATTGGCCGCATAGCCGGCCAGATGGACAGCGCCGAGCGATTGAAAGAGATTCAGAAAGAATGGGGGCAAATGGCTCGCGTGGTCGAACGAATCTTTCTATCGATGTTCGTCGTGGGCACCGCCGTCTTCGTATACGTCGTCACTGCCACCGCAATGCCCCCAAGATTTCTGCCGACCAACTGCACCGTTGTCGACGTCGTTCATTCCGACGATTCTTTCGCTTAAAGCGGTACTCTGGTGAAAATCAGGTTATGGCTAAATACATTGTGCTTTCGATGGCCTAAAATTCGAGTTTTTCGCGTTTTTGCTTTTGCTCAAACGAACTCAATAGTGACGAAAGATGCTAGTGAAATCATGGTCGTAGAATGCTGCTGATGCTGCTAAGTTCAAAAATCGAATATGAATTTTTTCTCAATCGTTTTGTGCACAAAATTCAAGGAAACATATTATAGTATGACAACTTTCAACCACAAAAGTATCTTACGACAATTATTATGCATTTTCCGCCTAGTTAGAGCTCATTTTGGCGAGAGCAAATACGAAAATCTTCGTATTTCACGCACGTCGAATGCACACGTTTAGCCCGGCGTAATTTTTGGCCAGAATTCCCCTTTCAGCAACTCGTTCGCGTAATTCGACGACCATTTCCCTTTTATTGTAATCATGTGTCTAAATCCGTACGAGTTTGGCGCAAACTTGTCAGATGTTATGTATTCCGAAATGGCGCGTATTAAAATGATGTTTCACGTCCAGGAGACAATTTAGGTGGTGCAAGGTGTGTGTGTGTAACAAAGACACTGAAGACGGGCCCGTCTGCGGATAGCCGCAGGTGATTCAGTGGATTGCATATCGGGGAAGAGACGAATCCCGAAGAAGAAGAAGAAAGGAAGAACGGACGATGATGCTCGCCGGATAGAACCGGTTGGCAGCCGGACCGGTCCGTGTTCAGGGATCGCAACATTGGGCGGCTGTCTTTCACAATCGCTGCGTGTCACACATGACCAGAATCGCGTTCTTCGTTGCCCTTCTCACGTTTGAGTTGGTTCCATCGTGTTAATAGTGTTCGACGAGCTTACCAGCTTTCATGACGTCGATCGGTCGTTATGCGACCGTTTTGGTGTACTTCGTAGTGCCATCCATATGCGGTACGTTGACGTAAGCACTCGGTGATGACTGTTGATGAGTAACGTCGTCGATTAACGTCATCGTTTAGCTGCTGCTCTATCGAGCATTCTGATTAATATCTATTTATGTATGGCATCAAAAATTGCAGACATACTACCTGTTTTTATGCTTAGGCTTTGATTTCGGCCTACGCTGAGGCTTCAATGTTTCGGCTTCGGTTTTGACTTATGCTTAGGCTCGGATGTTTATGCTCGACCAAACCGAAGCATAAGCATCACAATATGTGGTGAATCAGCGAAGCTTGCCCATTATTCATATGACATCCACCTTTCACACTTTTTCTTTAGACTTGTAACACTTTACACTGTTTAGGATTGCCAGCGGAACTGCGTGAGACGGAGAGCCAAACAATCGCGCCGTCGTCAAGATGTCCGTTCACATGGTGCAACCGCCCGCCGCTCGCGTCGCCAGGCGTTGCAGAAAATCCGAATCAGCTGACCGAGAACGCAATGCAGTCTATCTGGGCATATCCGACGTACAAGCCGATCGCTTGGGAGCACTACTATACTGGCGACTACAACGAGCGTAGGCGAACGAGTCCTCCCCCTCCCAGCAAATGCCTCTACACTGACGCGATTTAGGCATGTCGCCCATTAGCAGCGGTGCAGCAGCAGGCATCGCCATCGGGGTATTCCTCATTGTGTTCATGCTGACGTTCGTTTGTCGAGCGTATGCCACTCGCGATCGGCCGTCGCTCGGACCACCGTCCGACGATCCACCACCATTTCAATTCGGTGAGCGACCCCCTCCTTTTGCATCTGGGCGCGCCAATTATCGTCGCTGAGTACATTTTAGTTTCGCCGTCTAGTGCGTCTGTGTGGATGACGCACGGATGTCCGCCTCCCGGGTCGGCGCATCTCAATCGCCCTCCGCCTCTCGACCCACCGCCGCCCTACGAATTAGCAGTTCGCATGCCGTCTGTCAACCCTGACACTCGGACCACCTTAGCCGAGCCGGGTGATCGACCGGTGCAACTGCCAAAAGTCGAACATTTATGAACCTGTCACTGCCTCTAGTCATCAAAGACTAACTCCATCGCCGTCGTGCGTACGTGTGAACGCAAATTTTTTCGCTGAGTTTGCTAGGAAACCACGTTTTGTGGTATCAATACCAAACATTTTGGTGCTTCGCAGAGTTATATTATAACTTCTGTAGCAAATGAACTGCGCTTAAGGTATTCATTGTCGAATTATCTTCACTCAGCGAAAAATTTTGAGTGTAATTACGCTGGATATTCCAAGATGACCACTTGTACAGTAGAGTACTGTAAATGTCAGAGAACATTTGATCATCTTGCGCAATAAATCGATTGTCTAGAGAGTTACTACTGATATGCCGCAATGAATCAATGATATATATAACTAGCGAAAATAGGCAAACAATTAACAGGCCACATGTACCAGTTAGCTCGAAGAGACGATCACGATTTTCACAAGGCAACAGTACAAAACAGGCTACGCGAAGGCGTACTGACGGCACTGTACAGTCGTCCACATTGAAACAATACATTAATGCTAATTCTTAAGCCTACGATAAAAATTAAGCAAATCAATTGTACTGAAAATTGTTTTCATTCGATATATTGCAGACCGGTAGATTTTCACCCGGATAAGCGATTCATCGTTATTAACAATTTTTGCCATGTAAAACATATGTGGCCAACATTTCGAAATGGGCCAAATGTAACCGTTGCAAACGTTTTCTATTGCATTTGTGCGATCCACACAAATAGTGTAAATAATATTTTGTAGGGCCGTGCAAATTAAAGATTTTTGCGACACAGACTAAAGAATTTGCGCATGGATCTCGTTCCGGCATGGACGACTGTACCAAAGAAGAAGAACATCGAAAAGCATTGGCCACATGCGACAAAGACAGCTTAAATAGAAGTGATAAAGTTCGGCTTCTTCATCATTTTAATTAAATCTAACAGCGCCCCTGAATTGTAATAAAGAGTTTCTAGGAAGAAAACACGGATGTTCATAAGAAGGGGATCTTGCGCTTGGTGATTGCCATCTTTGCCCAATAAATTTTCTTCTCGTCAAAGGGCGGATATCGCATCCTGAAAAATGTCAATAAATCAAATACACTATGAGAACGTAGCCGACCCTACTTTAATGGCGTGATAATATTAGCAGTATCGTTTGAAATTAAACGCATAGTCGATTGATTGCGTAAAGAGGAGATTTTCTTTAACTATTGAGTGGGTTACATGACCTTGCATTTCATTATATCGCTTAAAACATTGAAGATAGGGCAAAAACATAGGGACCCATGGGTTCTTACATCTGCGTTAAATAATAATTTTTGAAATTAAGTGTACATGATAAGCTAGAGCTATATACAAATTAATAAAAATTAAATAAAACATATAAAAATTAAAATTCAAACTAAATAAATATAAAATAGTTACAAATTAAATACAAATTGACCAACCAGATCATTTTCTCGACGCCAGTGGGACGATGGAGGACGCCCTTTTCGTGCGTAAAGCAATCGAAAGAGAACTTTCCGTGGTATCGACCGTGGCCGCTGTTGCCGACGCCTCCAAATGGCAGCGTGTCCACTAAAACACAATATCCACTGAGTGACTGTAGAAAAAGTGTCACAATTCGGGCTCTGTATGACATTTAGCATCGAAAATCGTGAGGCGATTTATAGAAGGTTCACGAAATCTCCAAAATACTGTAAGGGTAAAAATATTGAGTGGTACATAATTTAGGTGACTGGCTCAGTTGGGCTAATTCGGTAATTGGCCGGATCACCCAATTCCCTCAAATTTAATACCACCCATTAATTTCTCGCCTTAGAGTAATACGCGTCACGCAGGTGATACAATCACAACTTTTAGAAAGTTCCTCAAGTCCCACGAATTAAGCACAGTAGATTGGTAATATAGAGTTCCCCTTGTCATTGTAATATGATCTCACTATACCATTTCCAATCTTCGTCCACCTAGCGGTACTTTTTCCCATCTATAATCACCAATAAACCGCAAAATCTCTATTAATCAAGCCGACCCCTGACAAAAAGCAAATCAACACAACAACATACAAGACATGTGCATCATCGTGTCGTTAATAGTGACATTGCCGCTGCTGGTCGAGTTGAGGACATAGTCGATGCTGGCCTGATCGCTGCTGAACATGTACAGCGCCAGAGGCTTCTCGCGGGCGTTGATGTGCGCCACCGCTGCCTTCGTGTCGGCGATGTTGACAATTGGAAGAATCGGACCGAATATCTTAAGTAAAAACGATCTCTTTCGGATTTCCGGGATTTCTGGAATGCGATACCGACCTCTTCCTGCATGAGAGGATCGTCTGCCTCGACATTATCCACGATGGTCGGCTCCAGAAACAGATCCGCCTTGTCGTGCGACCCGCCGTGGACTACCGTCCCCTTCGTTGCGTTCAGGAGACCCATTACGCGACTGCAACAGCTCGCTATATTATAGTCAAAATTTTCTTTTCAATAACGAGAAATCTTAGAATAAATACGATAAATTGCTTCGAAAGTCGAAAGCGCTTCTTTCAACGTATGCATGAAAAACCGAAAAAAGACTATCATTATTGGGGAAAAACGGTGATGAAGTACCGAAAAGCTAGTTCATCTTTGCCAACTACGGTGCCCGATCCGACATCTTGTTACAGATCGAAAATTCTGATTACAACCGAAAAGCAACCAACTCGAAATGCCGATCAGTAGCGAAGCGACAATAATCCTGGGAAGCCTTGACGTCGTCGCCGTAGAACTCTTTGAGGACCTTCTTGAGCTCCTCAATTAGCTTTGGCTTCAACTCGGGCGGGCAGAGGAGGTAGTCGACGCCGACGCACGTTTGACCGCAGCTGCTGAACTTGCCCCACGCCACTCGTCGCGCTACTATTCCCAAATCGACCGACTTTTCTACGATCACTGGACTAAAAGCGGTTATTTTCAATACATTATATTTTAATAAGTTAATTCATTCAGTTGATATCAGTTCTTTAATACTGCACTGTAATTCCTATTAAGAATCCACGACACTTTCATTCTGGCCGCACCCCATTCATTTCGACTAAAGGGACGCGCGAGTAGAAATGAACGACCTATCCCTTCCCTTCATTAAGGCCTTATGAATCAGTAATTGGGTGAAAACGAACGGTGTCATTTGTTCAATCGTAAAAATGCATCATAAATCAAGCGGCGGTGTCAGGGAGTACGGTCTGGTTAGTGATATCAAGTGATCCGCTATGATTTCTTATCCGCTTCTTATTTTCACTGTTTGCTCTCGCAGTAATTGGTGGGACCTCTTCCTGCTCGCTCTCTATCTCTTTTCACCTTCCTATTGTACGATCGCTCATATCGTTCATAAATTGTTGTCTCAAACCCTAACAGTCTAGTTAAAATAGAAAAATGATGTTTTCTCTGTTATTGAACAGACTTGATAAGAAAGGAAAAGAGTGTACCATTTGCCGCCAAGTTCAAGCGTGACGGGAGTCAAGTGTTCGGCAGCAGCTCTCATGATTACTTTGCCAACAGCGGTCGAACCGGTGTAGAAAATGTGATCGAAACGCTGCTTAAGGAGCGCAGTCGTCTCTTCCACACCCCCCGTCACCACCTTGATCGCTTCCGAATCCAAATACTTTGGAATTAATTGCGCTAACAGTTCTGCGGTGTGCTGAGACACTTCGGATGGCTTCAAAATAACGCAGTTGCCTGGAAGAGAGAAATGGTGAAGGGATTTTCAAATAAGCACGCCTAAACGATACGTCCCATCAGGACGGAATTTATCCGAACACGCCACACGCTCAAGCACACAATCAGGCACGCGCGTATGCTTGTGCGTGCGGCGTGTTTGGACAAATTTCGCCCTGATGGGGCATTTCATTACGGTACGGCGCCTGATTTTACCCGCAGCGATCGCTCCAATCAGCGGGGCGAGAAGAAGGTTAATAGGATAGTTCCATGCGCCAATAATGAGAACAACGCCTAGAGGATCTTTGTGAAGATAGGCGCTGTCCGTCAACTGCAACACATTCCGCGACACCTAAAAGCACTCGTGTCTCAGTCACACTACAGTGAGGCTTTTACATGATATAGCATCATATTTGAAGTGAATTTCGTCAAGATTAGCGTTCTAACTGAATGAAAATATGACAAAATTGAATAAAAGGTTGATGAATTTGAATGCAAAGGTGACGAATTATGATAAAAGACGTTGTACATCTTCATACCTTTGTCGGCTTCGACCAGTTCTTCACCTCAGCAATAGCCGTGTTGATCTCGTTCAGCAGCATAAGAGTCTCGAAGTTGATTGCCTCGGCTTTCGGCTGAAAATAAGCATGTAAAACAAAGCTACGATATATGAGAATGGAAGGAAATTAGAAGCATTCTCCTTTACAATATTGATCAGGATTAAAGAATATACCAAACCGTCTTCAAAAATCGCCCCTTGTGAGCCTGTTTCAGGGAGCTGAAAAATAGCTTCTAACCATCAAGTTTGGCACATTTCGTTACAAATAATGTGCTCAAACTTCAATTACTGCTTAGAAAATTCTACCGCTTCTCACAAAAAACTCCAGGAGTATATGTTAGAGAAAACACAACGAGGGGAAATTAAAATGTTGGATGTCTCTTATATCCAAACTCGGCTGAAATGGAAAATAGATACAGTTTTTATTAATAATGAAGTGCGGAGTACTGACCCTGCGGACATCCTTGTACACGGCTTCGTAGAGCGCTTCCTCATTTTCGGAGATCAAATCGCGCAGCTTGACTAACTGCTCCTTACGGTACTCCACGGGCAGCGTTCGCCCGCGAGCAAAAGTCACCCGGGCATCTTTGACCAACTGCAAAATGGGTTGTATAGTGACTATGATCATGTTTACACTTGCAAGCATAACATATTCGACACAAGCATTATATTGCTTTATACTATATCATAGCTCGTACATGATATCCATACTTAAAAACTGAACATCTAGTTGCACTTCTTGCTTTGTTATAAATGTCACTAAATCGAACTTAGAAGCGAATGTCTTAATTAACGGAAAACTGCGGTTAGTGCTCGCTCTTAGGAGAATGCATTTTATATTGTTGTTAGCTATGCATGACACGGCAGTGATAATTCGAACAGGGTTGCCAGGTCGAAAATCGTTTTTTTAAGACAACTTTTTTGAAATTTAAGAATTTTTAAGACAAGCGCTTCCAATTTCAGGCAAAGTTTAAGACAGAATATCACATCGTTTTTTGAGACTTTTTCGACATTTCTTTTTATATGAAAAAGAATAATCTTTAGTAGTAACTTCTGATTTCCAAGAAAGACAAAAAGATGACAGGACAACCGTAAAATTTCAGCGAATGACAAAAATTTACACGTTTGCCTGCTCCTTTTTTGTCTTAATTTTTTTGTGTCTTAAGATTTAAGACAGCGCACTTAAATTTAAGAAAAATTCTTCAATTTAAGTGAAAATGGCAACCCTGAATTCGAATGCAGTATAGAGTAATCTGATTACCAGACAGTTTGTCAAGCGCGGCTAAAAACAATCAAGGTACATTCTCGAGAGTTATAGGTGACCGCAGTTTCTCTTAATATTGGCACAAAGAAAGTTGAGTGGAACTATTAGAATTGAAAAAATTATCAACATCATCATCTGTACATGGAAAATGCGCGTTATTCTGAAGTACTGAGGTGTAACATAAGTTGTGCCGTTCTTTAATATTAGAAAAAGATTGTTCTACAACACCTGTTAAACTTTAATTAACAGCGTATTCACCCTCTTGTTCGATAACATGATCTTATCTTTGTGGGAACTGTTCGATGCCCTATTCGTAAAATTTGGCCATCTTTGAGTCAATATGTTAGAAAAGGACGACATTCCTTTAAAATTTGTTTATACCGGTTTCGCTTATACCGATAATTTGACCACTCCCTCAAGTACCGATTTAAACGAATTTCACTGTACTTATTTCTTAATTTCTTAACCAGTATCAGAGACCATTAGAGATCACCATAACACGCTTACTATCGAAAACGAAATCGAGCGCGGTCATTGGGGTATTCACACTATTAACCGTTATCGCTTTGGGAACATTTCATTTTCTCGTTACCGATTAAGAAATTACGACGATACAAGCCAATATAAACACGACCCAAGGGAAAAAAGCGATCAAACCTGTGCGTACGCGGCCTCGGCCATCTCTGACGCAGACACTGCCGAGAGCATGAAAGGGGCGGAACGCCGAGGACGGAAGAGGGGGAGGGCAGTCACCAGCGGACGGACGATCGATTTCCCTAAATGAACGCACGCCTCACCTTACGCGCTCGTCCAATTCGCTACCAATAATAGCGCCGCAAAGGCCGTTCGTTCACTTCTCACCCCAGTCCCGCTGTCACTCGCACGTTATCGCCCAATGGGACTCTGCCTTATAGAACTCTGCCCTTTCAATGGAGGAGAAACCCGATTTCTGCTTTCTGACCTATGTACTGCCACACACCACGCGCACGCGCGCGCCCTTGTGGTGCGTGTAAAACAAATGGTACATTGGTACTTCAGCACGCTGAATGTGGTTGGTTGGTCGTTGGTGTCGAACAACCCGACGAACGTCAACCACGATA
>NIUQ01001998.1:0-25348 GCA_002796945.1 Plectus sambesii
TACAATATTCGTCAGTTCAAGCAGACAGACCGAAGTCGGATGGCACTTGTCAGAGATGAAGACGCCGATGATGACGACGACGATGAAGTGGACGTAGACAACGGGCGCCCGCAAACTGTCGGCTTGCTCGTTAGGAAACACGATCCAGAGTGGTACGGACACGAGTGCGACAAGTTAGCAAAGCAGGGCAAGGTTGGTTGTCAAATTTACTTTGTCCCTGATTGATACAGCTGTTTATACGATGTCATGCACGCGAGTGAGTGGGAGTGTGTGAGAAGTGATCGTCGTTTGACACAATTCGCCGTAAGAGGTCGAGGTCAGGCGATACCGTTACCGGTCAACCTCGTAATTGCGTGTGTGGATACGTTGGCAGAAAATTTAACGCGTTGGAATGTAAATTTTAGATCGCTGAATGTGTCGCTATGCTGGAGCAGCGGATGCTGCTAGAAGACAAGATTCGACCGGTGGCGTACAACTTCAACGTTGTGCTGCGCGCCATCGCCCCTCTCGGCCACGTTCGTACCGCCATCCGTCTTTACCAGAAGGTTCAAATGCAGCTCTTTCATGAAAGCAATCATCGCGCAAAAGACCCCTTTCAGATGTGCGAATTAAGCATTCCAATATCACGCACAGCGCTCACCTACATCTACAACGCGTGCGCCAACGCGAAGCCCGTGGACGCCCAGATGGGGATCGCCTCCGCCGAGGAGGTGCGCGCCGCCACGGCCAAGCGCGGCTACCAGCCCGAACGCATCCACTTTTGCACGCTCATCAAGCTCTACGCGAGGTTTGCCATTGACCTCATTTTCCTGCTAATCAAAGTCCATACTTAGACATGGCACTTACGAGGATGCCAGACGCATTTTCGCGCAAATGATCGCCGCTGGCTACCCCGCCGAAGTCGACGCCTACTGCAATCTCTTGCAAGCGTGCGTCAACGACAAAGACGCCGGTTGCGGACCCGCGATTGAGGCACGTGCTGTCACCGGCAGTTCATTTCTTGAGCGATTTCAGTCGTAACTAACTGTAGGAATATAACATTGCAACCAAGGTAACACAACCAGCACTCATCAACAAAGAATAATAATTATAATATTATAATAAGTTAGCGCAGGAATGATTTCTTTGGCAGTTTACTTGTAGCAGGAGTCGACGTACATGTTGAGTTCTTCGCAGGTGGCAGATGGGAGGTACATTTTGGCGATAGCGCAATTCTTGCGCACCCAGCCCCTGACGTCTTTGACGCGGTAGGTGCTAGCGGTGGCTTTGATGGCGTTGCATTGGACGTCAGCCAACTGATAATACTTTTGATCGACGACGGCGACGTTCTCTGGCCTGTGAATGGGAATGGCGCGCGCCCTGGGCGCGTCGTCCGGCAGCGATGCCAAATATGCGCTCTGGGCAGTAGCTTTCGGTGTTGGAGCTGGCAGTTGCTCGCTGTTCAGTTCTTCCTTCGTCGTCTCCACTTTCGCCTTTTCGTCGATTCTTGCGCGATTCACTTTCGGCTCGGGAATATCGATGCGCTCATAGGTTATGGACTTTGCAGTCGATTCCTTCGATTCCCCATTTTCGGTCGTTGGCTTGATTGTCGTCGTCCTCTTCGTTGGTTCATCGACTACTTTCGGCGATTGAGCGTCGCTATTCGGCTCGCCCTTGGGTTGTTCTTTTGGCTCGAACTCGCTGTTGTCGACAATCAGCGAAGGTGGCAGGGGTTGCTCGTCGGTCACTTCGACAACTTCCTCAATACATCTGTACCGCTTGATTTTCCGGGTGTTCTTGGGCGGGCTGGCGGGATCGTGGGCCGATCGTTTCTGTTGTTCGGCTTTTTTCTGGTTGCTGCCGAAAGAATTGTCACTGACGACGCCCACAAATAGCAGACTGAGAAGAACAAAAGCAATGGTGGAGCGCATATTGTGGTCGGCGACTGATGACGATATAATAGAGGTCGGCGCCGACTGTTCCAGTAAGACTGTTGACCGTTCTTATCCGCTCCGCCGCGATCCAACGACCTAGTTGCCATCTCGGCGCGTCCTCAGTTCGAACCGACTTGCGCGCCCTTTGAGGCTGATAGTGTAATGTAAAAGTCCCATCATTCAACTTCTCATCTGACTAGGTTTATTTGATTGGCATTTAAGTACGACATTATAACCATCAACCAATGTGACGACCTTCGTTTCGAAAGAGAATTTTTTCGCAATCGGCGAGCGAAGGAGATGGACATGATCGTGTTTCGTGTCCAGTTGGCACTTGCTCAATGTCGTCGGAGAATGTACAAGAGTGTTCATCGAGTTCTTCTTCGTTTTCGAGATAATCTCCGAGACTACGCAAAAAAAGGAGGTTGTCAAATTAAGTGCAATCTTATAAATAATATCCGCGCGTTACATTGGTAAAAATACTTCTGTCTAATTGGTCATTACTGGGTCGTATTGGTCATAACCAAAGTTACTTGTTTCCTTCAGCGTTGTACGGTTGGATTATGGTTAGCTTTGTTTAGATTTTTCGCTCGCTGTCGAAAGACGGACAGACGCCAACGCTCAACGCCTTCAACCTTTTGCTGCGAGTTTTGCGCGACTGTCGCTTCGCTGACGACTTTCAGTTGGTTCGTTTGAACGATGGAAAACGCACACCGGCGATCAACTCTGACAAGGTGGCGTATGCATTAAGGGGTACTCCGGTCGCGCCCCAGCTCTGAGGATCACCGTAAATTGTTTTCAGCCGCGAATCACTTCAATTTAAATTGTCATTAATTATCCATTGAGCAGCCTTGTCGTGCCTGGTTAATAACAATCTACTTACTTTTCCCAGGGGCAAAGGTGACCGGAGTTCCCCTTCAACGACACGGCCGCTTTATTACCGTAATTTATTGCAGCATTTGTTACCAAAGACTGGAAACGATTATGCGCCCAGTGAGAGGGGCCAACAGGGGGCAATCGTCGTCCAAGAGATGCGACCTTCATTAAGCGACGGCGGCAGCGGGACGACGAGTGAAATCGTTCCGGCAACGACTCCTCTATCAAAGCTGACGGCGCATCAGCGTTTCCGAGCCGTGGGGGGCATCGACTCGTTCTTGGTTATGATGAAGTCGATGAACGTCAGGCCGGACGTTCGCACGTTCAGTCAAGTGGGTATTCCCTTGCTCTGAGCACTGCGCAAAGAGGCAAATACTTCGTTTACAGATGGTCGACTTAATCGAGCCGAACGAGGCGAGCGAGTCGCACCTACTTCGAGTGATGGAAGAACGCTACCACCTGCGACCGGACGTCGCGTTACTCAACGCGCTGATAAAGCGACGTGCAGTGAGAGGCGCATTCGAGGAGGCGATGGCATGCGTAGAGCTGATGACGAAGTTGCGCCTGAATGCGGACGAAAAAACGTTCGGCTGTCTGGCACTCGGGTGCAGGACGAGCCGCGATGGCAAGCAGGTGGTGCGCAGCATGCTCGCTGCCGGCATGAAGCCCAACATGCCCGTGCTCGACGCCATGATCACCACCGCCATCAGACACTTCAATTTCGACCTCGCCAGCTTCGTCCTCACCCACATTGCCAAGCATCGAATGCGTGTCGATCGCCGATTTATCGCCCATGTTCACTCCACCATGACTACGTGCTCGCAGATCTTAAAAGCTGAGGTAGTCGATTTTTTTCTTATATGTGCGATCTGCTTCTTGCGTCTTTACATATCATTAGCGCACCGCAATCCGTGTGTCATGTTTCGGTGGAATGACTCTCTTTCCACTTTCAAGTATTAATTTTCCCTAAATGTTTTAAATACCTTCTCCAACTTGATTATGGACAGAGTGCCAGATGTACACGCAAGTGGAAGCACGGCTAAGCCAGTTAGTATACTGTATGTTTTTCGCGCCTTATCACCAGTTTTGTGGAATAGTAGATTTTTGGGGCGGTTATATGATTGAAGACATCGGACAGTCCTAATTGTTTCATGTACATGAGCAAAGTATCTATCAAAGATAATAAAGATGCGAGAAAAGTATATGGTATTATATCTGTACCGTCCTGTATGTCCATAAAAGGTGTTTTTTGTTTCAGAAGCCGTCTTTCCCCACCTGTTTTCCTGCCAATTACCGCGAGTTCCGTTTGTTGCTTTTAAAAACACTTCCGGATATCAAGGTGGATCTGGATATTAATGAAGAGGACAATCTGCAAGAACAGATGGAAAAAATTGATCGTGATGCCTTGCGAAGCGATGAGGAAAAGCCTTGGGTAACAAATACACTCAAATATAAATGATACAGTTTGCTAATTCGCAAATACAAATACAAATTGACTATTCGTCACCGGTTCTTCATGGATATTAAAAATATCTCCATTTCTTCAATACACCTAGCAACGCGAGCAGCTTAAACGAGCATCGAACGATGGCGCATTCGCATTGAAGTCTCATACGAGTATCGTGTATTGGTTTCTGATGTCGTGGTCAGAACATCAACAAAAAAAAAAGTTTCCTGATTAGTGTTAAGAGCAGCAAATGATTACTACACACTATTCGATTGTTCTTTTCTTGATTATCATATCTAATATGTTCCTCCATTGCCTGTTTATACTGTCACTAATATATTGCATGTTCTTGCAATTTACTGCGACCGGTCATAAGTAGACGAAGGACAGGAGTGTTGAAATGACTTGCTGTACTTAGCGCTTGTCAAGAATGTTTACTGTGGGTGGGATGTAAGTGGCGGCCACCTTTTGATGTCGGGTTTTATGTATTCAATCTAATGATACATGGGTGCGTCCAGTAGCGGTAGATAAGCGGGTACTCGATAATTTTATGGCAACGGTAGTCTGTGCTCATCTTTTTAGAATGTCTGAGCAGTTGATGTTATGGCATTGACGTTATTGCATTGACGTTATGTCATAATTATCTACGGTGACACATGCTTGAAATGGCCATTCGGACTATTAATAGCAGATATGTGTGCTACATGTATATGTTACACAGTACTTTGGAACAGACGCAACAGTCACGCTCATTGACGCACATAATGATACACTGTGCCATTTCTTGCGATGCGAAAAATGCTGCAATCTTTAACTGGATAGTGCGAACCGAACACACCTTCCATCTGTATCAAACATCAGGCGGAAAAGCAAACAATCCTATGAAAGCGTGACCCGGCTGAAAGTACAAGTTTTTGTGACGTCTGCTTTCCCCTTTTACAACTGGATGGCGCCGTAGGAGACCGTGACGCGCGATGTTCTTCGCGGCCGAACATGTCGTAACTGACGGACGGCTATGCTAGTGTCATAATTTGGCAGTAGGGGCGCTTGACGACGCCATAAATGCACAGAGAATGCGGTGGGTAGTGTCTAGAAGAACTTAGCAGAGTGACCGTTTGGCTATGAATCAAGGATCGCAGTCGCGGCATACTCAACCAACGCGTTCCGACGGACGACGGTTATCGCTGCTGACAGCGAGAGAGGACTTTACGAGGTCGTTAAGCGGGGACGAACGGGATGACTTTGGCAGCAGCAGTTCTTTGATTCGTCTGTCCGACCGATGGTGGGTAGGCCGCGCTTATCGCCCCTCTTGTATGGCTATGTGTAATCAAGGTGTTGACTACACAACTCTTGATGCACCGCCTGGTCGAACTGAGCCGGTGGTTGGTTCAATGGATTGAAGAAGGCACCGAGCTGGTCCCGGTCCAATCGGCTTCTTGCGTCAGTACACCCGTTCGCTACTTAGGGGGCGCGTATTGTTGTTCCACTTCGCAGGTTCTTCTATAAGCCGTACTGACGCAACAAGCGGGCGGCTCAGCGACCGCCGCTTCTGAGCTCGTTAGCACATCATTTCGTTCGCATTGTGCCGCATTCCAGGTGAAGGCGCGACCGCGACCGCAATCGCTCACTCTATTTCGGCAGCCATGAGAGCGCTGGCGTGGCTGGCGTTGTTATACGGCGTCGTCAGTTGTGTGTTAGCGGTCCCAGTGCAAGTCGATACTTTGGTCGAGCCCACCGACGCCGACGACGACGTAACGGACATATTGCAAACGCCGATCGAAAAAAACTTCGAAAACTCACACAGCGAGACAAAGAGCGATCACTTGGAAGCGGTGACAGCGGCAGTTCTTAGCGATCACCATGATAGTCACGCGTCGCATGACAATATCACGGTCGACGAGGAACATTCGCCACACGCGCATGGCGTCCATGTATACTCCTGGAAATTCGAGTACGTCAAAGTTCCACTGGTCCTCTGCTTGTTCGTTGTTCTCATCGGAGTGTTCAAAATTGGTAAGTCTTCGTGATTTGTTGAAATCGCTAACGCTCGTTGTAGTCTACCATCACACGCCGTTCTTGTCTACCTACTTACCGGAGTCCTGCTGTCTCATTCTTCTCGGCTTTGTCATTGGATGTATGTTCCTGTGAGTTGAATCGCTGTCATTTTGCGGAACGAGTTGACTAAATGTACCGCTTCAGATGGGATAATACGCACGAATCGATCAAATTTCTCGAGTACGATGCGCGAACCTTCTTTCTCTACCTACTGCCACCGTAAGCGTTGTCACGATTTTTACACCAGCCTCCAGTCTGAATCCGTGTTGTCATGCAGGATAATTTTGGAAGCTGCCTACTCGCTCAAGGACAAGGCGTTCATCGAGAACCTTGGGACGATTATTCTTTACGCTGTGCTAGTAAGTATGATAGAGTGCACGCAGAAGTAGAAATTCGTCTCGTTCAGGGAACCATCCTGAACATCGCGATCATTGGAGGGGCTTTGACGGCGCTGGGTTCGGTCGGTCTCATGTTCGGCTTCTCAATGGGCGCACTCGACTGTTTGATCTTCGCGTCGTTGATCGCCGCTGTCGATCCAGTCGCGGTAGGTGGCCAACACCTTTAAAATAATCTTTACTAGACACTGCTTCTCCTTAAAATGCAATTGAATGGTTTAAGGTGCTTGCCATCTTCCAAGAAGTGGGCGTTAACAAGATGCTCTACTTCATGGTATTCGGCGAGTCTCTGCTGAACGGTCTGTAGGCTGCTGCATGTAAGTGTAATGACGTATACCGCGTTTTAGACGCTGTGACGGTCGTCATCTACAATCTGGTGATCGAGTTCAAAGGCCTGAGCACGATAGCTCTCGGTGACGTGCGTGAACTTTTGAGTTTTCTTACCCAATGCCCAGTTGCGTCAATGCTCTATTTTTATGCCTTCATTGCTGAGCATAGTGCGCACAGTAGTGGTTTTATGATTTACTCTTCAAACATTATCAGTTTGGTGAGTGGGTGAAGCTATGAGATGGGACGTTTGGTAGAGTTTTTCAGTAAGACAAACTATGTGCACTAACCGCATGGTATCTTTTAAACATTCCATTTACTTATTATAACTCGTTGCAATGATCATGTCACAACCAACGCATAATTTCAGGTCGGCCTAGGATGCCTGGCTTTTTTGTGCGTCAGTTTCGGAGGAGCGATCATCGGTTTCGCCTGCGGGTTCATTTCGGCATTCATAACCAGATTCACTAGCCATGTTCGCGGTAAGCTCGGTTGTCAGAGCCTGACCATACTTTGAACGCAAAATCGCAGCGATTTACGATTCAAGTATGATAAGGCCTTCATGAATCATACCTCAAAGACAATCAATGTCTAACTTTAGTGGTCGAGCCAGTCATACTCTTCGGCATGGCCTATCTGTCTTTCGTCATCGCGGAAATGTTCCACTTTTCTGGCATTATAGGGTACGACAGCGCTTTTCGCTTTTTTATACTAATACGAGTTGATTAATTGATAGGATTATTTGCTGCGGGCTGAACCAAGCGCAATACGCCTGCCTAAACATATCGCCCAAGTCGTACATCAGTGTCAACTATTTCGGGAAAGTCGCGAGGTAGTCTAGTTTGGATTTGGTTGTGACGGTTAACAACGTTACGAATAGTTAATCAGTAATGGCTCTTCGGTACAAACTAAATAATGGCTAAAGACTGATTTAGCAAATGCAAAGCAAATGATAATTGATTAATTAATTGGAACAATGATGATAAAGGAGGTGATATACTTTAGCTCAGTGTCGGAATCGCTGATCTTCATCATTTTGGGAGTGATGATGGTGAATGAGCAGGGCGAGTTCTGGAGCGACTTTGATCCGTACTTTTCGATTTACTCCGTCCTGTTGTGCATCATCGCTCGTGTTGCTGGTAAGGACTTTGCAACTTGACTCATCGATTGAGGTATGTTCCCTGACGTCTTTGTTTAGTTGTCTTTTTCCTCACTTACATTGTCAACCACTTCACCGGTGGCGTACGCTTCATATCCTTTCAAGAGCAGCTAATCATGGTAAACCTACTTTTGTGCTCTGCAGCCTAATTCATAAAACATTTATAATTAAAGTTGCTGTTACTAAAATTGTGCGACGTTCGATGGTTGGTCAGTAATAATACAGGAGCGTGTTCATATTTCCCGCCCATATTACAGCTGACCAGCCATCACACTTCATTCATAATGGCGATAATCATAGTCGTAATTAGTAAATGCAAAAGTTTTAAGATACTAGTCCTTAAACGGGGTTATTGAAAGTTTTTGAATAAATTAGCAGGTGGGTACCGAAAGATAACATGTACTATTTTATGTTTTATCCTATTTTATGTTTCATATTGAACTTCTGGGTGGGGGATGCTCAATCGGACGCTTTGTGCCGATGCCTATGCCGATTGATCTTATACGTACGACATTCATTGTTAATTGCAGGCATATGGTGGTCTTCGTGGCGCCGTGTCGTTTTCACTGGCTTTCATGCTGAGCATCGATCGTGTCGAAGGTCATATAAAGAACACGATGCTTTCTGCGACTTATATTGTCATTTTGTTCACAGTTTTTGTGCAGGTTCGGTTCAGTTCTCTTAGCTAGATATTTCATTAAAACAGCGTTCATATTTCAGGGATGCACAATCAAGCCACTCGTGCGTTTCTTGGATATTCGTCTCGCCAAGAAAGAAGACAACTTCAAGCTGTTCATGGAGTTCAATAGAGGAATGGTGCAGCACATGATGCAGGGAATGGAAGATATTTTGGGAACAAAGCGAGGAACTACTTGGATAGTGTGTCATAATTTTCTCAATTAATTTCTCAGAGAACACTAATGTCTTCTTAGGCAGTGACAAAGTACCTCAGTCAACGTTTCATGCGCCCCATGCTGCACAAGAACTACATACGAAAAGACAAAAGTGACAAGCTTGTACAACTTGATATCGATGAGCGCATGAGGTAGTTTTTCGAAAATGAGCAAACACATTTATTTTCTGCAAATATTTTAGAGAAAAACTCAAGACCGTCCCTTCGAACCCCTCGATGCACAGACAAGACACGCTCACCGAAATGGTCGAGAGGTCTGCCGAAAACTCAGTCGATTAATTCATAAACACACGCGGTTAATTATGTAAAATTTAGTGGGGAAGTCCCTCTGCATTTGACGCTGGATTTGATGGAGGAGGAGGAGCATGTGCCGAAATCGAAACCACACGGACATGCTTCGAAATCTAAGCCAGAAGAAATTCCTCTGCAATCCATGCCGCACGAAAAGGTGGACATCGACGTGACGGACATCCGAGCCCTTGTCAAAAATCCTTTGCAAAGTGTACGCAATCGAACTGTCGTTGTGCGCGTAGAGTGCAACCTTTTACGTCTGCTTGCAGTACTTTCACGATCGCGATCTGACTGAGGACGATGAAGCAAAGATGAAGCAATTCGAACACCTAAAAGAAGTGCACAGGATTGCGAAGTTGCGGGATATGGAGAAGAAGAATGGCGTTTCGGCATCGTCGTCAAAGAAGACTTTAATCGGACGTAAGTCGTCAACAAAACGAAAGGATACGAAACAGGAACTGCTGATCGCTTCGCTGGGCGGGATGATGGCAACAAGCGTGTCATGTTCGCCCCATTCACGCGTCAAAGGTGAAGACGAAAAGGATGCTTCCAAGGAGGAGAAGATCAAGTTCTCTATCGACGGTACAGTCGTCGAGGAACCTGAGCCCGACGATAACTATCTTGATCGTGAGTCACCCGTATGACTCGCTTTCATCTTTTTTTAATCGATTCTCTTTGTAACTAATTTTGTTAAAGCTCATTCATACCTTTACTGCATGCATAGAAATGCTTTAAGTCACCCTATGTTTTATTTATACCATAAAGTTTTTATTGCATGCAACAGAGATATGAATGCGCTCTTACTCCATTTTGCTTTATTCTTCTACAGATTCGTAGATTTAGCAATTGTTTGTTCATTACCGTGTGTTCCAGCTTTTACTTTATTTGATTTATCACGTTATTATTATTATCGTTTTCTGTATCGCTTTTACTTTTGCTATGCTCTTTTTTCGCTTTTATTATTCATGTTTCTTTTGCTACACTTTCATTATTTCCTAGCGAATTTTTTGCATTCATATTTTTAGCTTCGTCATTGGTCTCAGACGTTTTTATAGGAAAGCGTGCCCGCTTAAAACTGAGATATCAACTTCCCAGTTGACGGGTGGAGCACAGCATATTCACTTTGCAAATTACATATAACTGAAAAATAGCAGCGCGTAGTTCGCTTAAGGCGGCTGGGTAGGGGCCACTCAATTGGTCGGGCACCGAACGTACCTCACAAAAACCCAGGATATCCGGATATATGGAATGTCTGTAACTGAACATAGTTAAAGTCAGCGCGAGTAGTTTGAAAATTAAAATCTGTGATTTTATTTGACTACGGGAGAGAGCGGGGGCAAGGACAAATACCCCCTCCACCGCGTTAGATATCAAAAAATGCCGGAACTTTGTTGTTTAATGGGCTGCATATCGTGCAGTCTTTTATATCTTATCCAACTTTCATGAATATGTTTCATGGGCACTCTGATGTGAGTTCCCAAAAAATTAATATTTTCTGACTTATTCTGCCTCAATGAGAAAATCTTCCACGCACAGATGCGTTGCGAGATTTTCGCGGACACATATCCGCTGATATATTCCGGCATTCGCGTTCCAACTACCGGGTGGTTTGTCATTTTGGCACTTTGGATTTTTCCCAGGATTTCTTGAAATATGTTCGATGCCTCGCTTGAATAGCACACCCTGGCAGCATTTTATTATCTTGTGATGACTACACGTTCTCTTTTGAATATTGTGCCTTGTTTGTTGTAAATGAGTGAATTGATGCAGATAAATAATAATGTGTTCTATTAATTAAATAGTTGCATATGCATCAGTTCACTTTATGACGTAAAAGCACAAAAAATGCTTGCACTTCTCGACAAAGCGAACGAACAGCAGCAGCAGCAGGAGCATATATGACACTGCTGTGGCAATCGGCTGATTTAACGTTTCATAGCGATAAGTGTGTGGGTGTCGGTGCAGTAGGCGTAGGTGCAAGAAGCGTGGCATTCGAATTCGAATGCTCACACCTCGTCGGTCCCTCCACAATTACAGCGGCGCTTCATTACATCCGACTAGCGAAGGATAGTTCATTTGGGCGATAGTCGTGGTTCAGTCGAACGACCGCCGTTTCGAGATGCGCTTCATGCTCGCCTGTCTGCTTTTCATCGTGTCGACCACGGCGCTACCCTTAGGAGATCAAGACGAATCGGACGACTTGTCAGACCAACTGCGCGATAAGCGAAGAATCGGTCTTCGAATCCCCAACATCGTCTACCTTAAGAATTCCATGCCCATCAACGACATGATGAAACGACGCATTGGACTCCGCATTCCCAACATTATCTACCTGCAGAATCAGGCGAAGAAGGACGAGGTGTCGTCGGAGAAGAGAAAACGGCGAATTGGTTTGCGAATACCAAATATTGTGTACTTGCGCAACGCCAAGATGTATGACGACGAAGGCAAGCAGTTTTTGGATAAAGCGGGTGAACGTGTCGCCGAGGTTACCGAATTATTGTCAGGTGCTGGCGACAGCTGAGGATGACCAGAGGAGAACGACCAGAGGAGGCCGACAAGAGGAGGATGCACGCGGCGGCATATCTGCGGTGAAGGCCCGCGCTTTGATTAACTTTGATGCGCAGTAGTGGTGTAGCTGTAAGTTGATGTTAGTTGTGGACCTTGATGTTGATGCGTGTAGACACCTGAAAGATTTTGTCGCGTCAGTTAAGCCTTAATCGATGCTACTTCTTTGCACAACACATTTCGTATGCAGGCGGTAATTACGCCTATATATTGCGTCAGGGTGGCATGTCCCAGCGCACTTAGGAAATAGCGCAGTGCAATCAGGAGGCGGACGACGGTAAGGTCTCCGAGCCACAGACGCAATTTCGACATTGCACGAACGGTGGGCTCTTTTCCATTATGTCCACATTTTTGTCTGGGACGCTGATCGCCCTGCTTCTCATGTGCTATACGGCGAATATTGTTGACGCCGATTTCGACAATTATTCGAATAGTAACCGCCGTCAGCCGTCGTTAATCATGCTCACTCGGGGTGGCTTTAATCCGTCGCGCTATCGAAACGCCAAGCGACATGACGTCGTCACCGAAGAGCAAGGCGATGGCAGTCAACCGTTTTTCAACAATTATCTCTATCAACTTCTTCGTACTGTCAACGCTCCAATCGCGGTTGAAGAGTGATCAATGAGACATCAATTTTGTTAGAAACGGTAACAATAGCACATGCTCGAAGCAGGAGGTTATCAGGTCGCGTCTTTGATGCTTGTTGCATTGTTCTCGTGTGCAATAACATCAGAAGTAAGCACTTTGCAATCGTTTATAGAGCGCAGACTGAACTTTTCAAAAGTAGTTTACTCTTCAAACTTTCGAAATTCCCATGACTATTCACACTATCTCAAATAATAACTGAGCTTTTGAAGCAATCATTGTAGTTATGAAGTGCTCCGGACGCTATGAGGTGTTAACAGGAGGTGGTGCAGTTTCGCTCATATTGTGAGCACAATTTTTCCTTGTGCAGACGTTGTGGCGATTAGTTCTTTGTGCGCCTCGGACGCTTTCTCCAAAGGATACTCGCGGTAAACGACTGGTCGGAGCCAACCGTTTTCAATTCCCGCCTTGAACACATGACCCATCTCGTTCATATCTTCCTGTAATTTGGCACGAGTGAAGGAGCAACAATAATGGTACATCAATGTTCTCTCACATCGCTAGCCACTGAAAGCAGCACGCCTACCACTGACGCTTCCTTCCCCATCAGCATGACAGGATTTATCTCGATGCGACCGCGGCAACCGATTATCTACAAAAAAATTTCTTCACGACTCAAACCATAAATGCCAGAACGAGTTACTACTTACCCCAATACGACCGTTTTGCGCCACGAGTTCAATGTCGGTTTGAAGGTTAACGTTAGCGAGCATTTCGACGATGAGATTGACGCCTTTGGCACCCACCACATTCTAAATTGTAACTTTCGACAGCGAGCGATAAGAAGGTAGGCTAAACCTTGATATCCTCTTTGTAATGCTCGGTCCGATGGTTGAACGCATGATGCACGCCGGCCGCTTTGATCGCAGCGATTCCCTCGTCGCTGCCAGCCGTGCCCAGAACGGTCAAGCCGAATGCTCGAGCAATTTGTACCGTTGCAATGCCACACTACAAATGCACACGATATAAGTAACAAATATCGATACGAAAGGCTATTTTCACCGCTCCACTCGCTCCGTGAACCAANATTTGTACCGTTGCAATGCCACACTACAAATGCACACGATATAAGTAACAAATATTGATACGAAAAGCTATTTTCACCGCTCCACTAGCTCCGTGAACCAACACGGTCTCGCCAGCCTTTGCATGCATCCTGCAACAAAATAAGGTGACTTTGTATATTTATTTCTGCAAATACTTTTGGAATAAAATTCGATAGGCGGTAAAGTAGGGTATGCCGATAGCGGCGCCTTGCGAGAATGTCAATTGCTCTGGCAACAGCCAAGCGGCATTCTCTTCCGCAACGGCGAACTCCGCGTATGAGCCGGCAAGTTTCGATCTCGCGGTGAATACGCGATCTCCTGGCTAAAATGCCCACGTATTAAGCTTGTCGACTGCCATTATTACGCTACCTTCAAACTCTCCACCTTCTCACCAACTTTCTCTACGACGCCTGCCGCATCGGAGCCGAGAATAAGAGGCAGTTTAAAATTGCCAGAGTATGCCCCTTGTCGAATGTACGTATCAACGGGGTTGACGCCCGCCGCTTTGACTCGGATTAATATCTGCAAAGGGGAGAGGTTTAATGCTTAAATAATGCACAAATTTTGCCTGATGATCGTTGATTGCGGGTACTGGCGCATTTGAAACGAGCTTCAATTGTTCGGGGCCTCCGAACGCAGCGATTTGTGCAGCCTTCATGGTAGAAAATTACGCACGCGCGTCGCAATAGTGGCCAAGAGTCAACAAAGTTGTATGAGACAGCTTTGTAAGCTGCCACGCTTTTATAACACCGTCAAAGGTGCGAAGCATGCAGCATGACAGCGCAGATTTCGCCTGTGCCAATGTCCAAATGATGACAATCGGCTCTAACATCTGATGACATTTGAACTAGTGATGACAATGTTCTTTGTGCACCATCGTTCACCAAAGAATGTACGCGAACGACTCAAACGTTTATTCATACAACATGTGGGATAGTGAAAAACCAAACAACACGTTTTCTTTCAACACTAACAGCAAAATATTAACTTAAGCAAAACGTGAACAAGATAAAAAGCGGCAGAGAAGGATAGGAGATTATTCGCCGGCCGATTGGCTGCTACTGTTGCTGTCGTTGGATTCGTTGGCGACGACAGATTGTTCGTGCGCCGCCACCTCGCCGACATCGGGTAGAACTTCGGCAGAGCGGACAGTCACCACGCTGTCCGCATGAACGATTGCCGGCCGCAGAGTCGACGCCCCCGAAGACGATGCGTAGACAGTGGTGAATGGAGGTCTGCAATGGCATTTGTATCACTGCCGTAACCACTGCCATCACAATTATCCGCGCCAACGATCGTGACTATTGAGTCCATTTCAAAAAATGCGCATTATAAATATCTGGAGTTTAGAGCCATGTATAATACACTCATGATTGCGACAGGTGTGACAGTGTGGTAATTTGATAATTAAAGGCCCGGCAGACTTTTCGCATAACGCAGTGATTACACGCAAGATTAGCTCAAATTTTCATTGAGCTTTGCGCAATGAGTACTTGATTATCATATGATCAGCCCGCATGCGAGCTACGAAAATCTGCGCAATGCTAAAATACGATAGGGCTCCATTTCACAGAAGATGTACACGAATGATAAAACACGATGAAGAAACAAAGCATTGCAATGCCAATACCTTCGCGCCACTTTCGTTATTTGAACTGCAGGAAGAAGAACGGGTGCCCCGGCAGGATTACCGTACTCTTGACCAATCACCAGCTGAACGAAAATGAACATGAAACAGGGTGTGTGCGGGGAAAGCTTACCTGAGAGTCGCCTTTGTCGACTGCCGGTCGAACAGTTATGCCCATAGCGGCGGCCGACGGATTGCCGTAGTAGGGCCGCGTGGGATTACTGTAAGCGGCGGAAGCGGCTTGCGAACTGACCACGAATTTAGTCCCTGAGCCGCCGTTGATGGGGATGGAAGAAATAGGTCTGCAATGAAAAAGAAAATGGGGGTTATTGGGCACGGTATCGAAGAGCCGAAATTTGACTGACCGCACATATCCGCGCGTTATTTGCTGTCGCGCTCGATCTGTGGTCAGCTGACGAGCGAACGTTTCGCCAGTGGACGTCGTGCGCGCTCTCTTGACCAGCGTCGGTCCTGAAGTCAACCGAACCTGACCATCGAGCAAAGCCAAATGACATCAGAACAAATTTATACTTATACAAAACAACACGCGTCGTTCAACAGATGAAGAATAATGTTGCCTTAGTAGGTCACTCAAGAGATATACAGTAGAAATCGCTAGTAACAATTATTTCACTTTTAGCGCAGTCACATTTGGCCGGCTCCGAATTTTCAACCTCCTATGTTCTCTATCGAACAAAATCCGTTGATAACGCTAAATCGCTTACCAATAGCGGGCACGAATTGGGAGTGAATCTTGGTGACGGTGGCGGGGGTGCTGGGGGAGAGAGGGACGCTTCTGAGGAGGGAGGCAGAGGTGGCAATCTGCTGAACGATCTTGGGCGACGGATGGCCGAGCGGTTGAGGTAGAGTGGCCGGCGACACCCGCTTCGACGTCCGCCGGTCGGGGTTCCCGCGCGGCGGCTTCACCTTCTGTCCCGGCGGAATCGGCGCGAACACGAACGGATGCACTCGGGCGCACGTGCACGACGCGTTATCCCGCTGCAACAACCTCCTTTCACTTCCATTTCCAATTAGGAGATATTTTTAGCAGTAAGAGGAATTAGAAATTTGAGAAGAATGGGAAGTTTAAAGAATACGAAATTTCTTTATCAACAAGAAAGAATCTTTGCTTTAATCACGCAGTCTGCTCCAAGCACGATAGTGGATCTTTTTCATTTTATTCAGGTAAAAGCCAAGAGTCGATTGTGAGTTTGGTGGAAAATGGTGTTTCGCAACGAAAGTTTATCTCATCTTTGCCAACTACAGTGCCTGTCTCAATTACTTATGGAAAACTGCGAGAATACCTTCCATTTGCTAATCAACGCAACACTTACCGGTTTCATTGTCCTCTGCTTCGTTGCCTTCGTCGTCCCCTGCTGCTCTCCGCCACCATCGGGTGTTGCCGGGGTCGAATGCTCTAGAGCTGAAAAGATATCAAATAAATATGCAGAACTAAGCTAGGCGCTTAAGACTCGAGACCCCTTTGCCAAGAGTTCATCAGAAAATAAGACAAAAAAATTCACAAAGTGCGATAAACAGCGGTATTTGAGAGTGGAAAAAGTAGCGTACATTTTTTGGGACTTTTACGTTCGGCTTTCCCGGCAGAGTCTTGCTTATTGGTGGCGTCGGACTTGAGGGAAGCGGGTGTTTCAGAGCGCGCGGCGGCCGAGGAAGTGACGCTGTTCGAGCGGCTTCTCGGGGCGGAGTCCTTATCGGCCGCACGCTTTCGACCCTTTCGTGGCGTCTTCAACAGCTTGCTACTGTCCGTTTCTTCGGCGCTCATTTGTAGCAGAGGCCGAAGCACTTCCGGAACTGAAATAGGAAAATAAACGATGAAAAACTACGAAAATGAAAAGTGATAAAAAAAAAAGTAAACATTTTCCGATCAGCAACAAGAAGTGTTAGAATTTATAAGACAAACTGATTCGAAAGTTGATAGTGTTTCTCATATCAATTTGAGTACTTAAAAAACAAGAAATCAGCGTTCAGGAATAGAAAAGCGAGCTCATCTTTGTCAACTATAGTGGCTGACGAGATTTCTTGTTACTGATCAAAAAATGTTAACTTTAACAGCAATCACAAAAAATCGAAATAAGATAATTACTCGTGATCTTTTTCGGCAGCTGAACCAAGTCGACGAGAGCGCCATCGCGGTCGTCCAATGATTTATTGTGCTCATCGGCCAAGCGAAGCAGCTGATCAGCCAACTCCAATGTGTCCGCACTCGCCAGCGACGAGATCGGAGGCGCCGGCAGATCCGACGGCACAAACGACTGACCCGCTGTCGCCCAATCCGAAAACACATCATACGACGGATTCAACCTGCAAACAGCCGTTTCACATGTGTGACAGAAATCTTTTATGGCGGTTTCGCTTATAATGGTGATTCGCTTTTAGCGGGAAGGTTTTACTGTTCACGAATTATCAGCTTTCTATGCTTTGTACAGGACGAAAATAGTTTATGCCGGTAATTGCTCGTACCAGTCAAAAGCTCCCAGTTCCTCATACACCGGTGTAAAATATGTTTACTGTACATTTATATAATCCTCCTGCCTATCCTCTATTTCTCTTCCATCGCAGCGTATGGTAAACTTAGCGTCAGTAAAGTTCTTGTGCACTTATGAATAATTATGCAGTCATTTACTCACGTACTCAAGTTAAGCACAACAGTAATGCAGCATCACACTGTTTTGAGGTATAGATGAAGCTTGAGTCATACCTTCACGGTTATTTAAATAAAAACTTTTCGATAAAACGATATTTTTATGCTGTAATTTACTTTTACACCCGAGAAATTGTAAGTTCTCATTCGCCACGAGAGCACCAGCAAAAATAAATGTGCGCTGTTCATTAAATTCACTTACTTGCTTGCTATGCGACAGAGATATTGATCATTGGTCGCGCGTCGCATTTCCGCTTTGAAACGGTCTTCGGAAATGCTGAAAACGAGATCGACATTAGCTTTCATCACATTTTAGTTTCAGATGAACGAGAAGAACAAATTATAATAGAAAATAAGACAATGGAAGCTCACCATAACGCATTTCTTAGATGATCGAACAATGCCTCTTTGTACTTTGAGAACGGTCCTTGAGCGCGCAACGCCGACATAACAGTCGCAAACGCATCCATTTCTGCAACAATCCAAAATGGTGAATTCATTCCCCGCTTTTATTTTGCACGTATTATGAAATAAATAGCTTTGAAGAGCGCAACAAAAGTATCCTCATTTTGATGCAAAATTTGAAAATATCATTAAATACTAACCGAGTGATCTCAGCAGATATTTACAGTCCTCCGTGGACAGATCGCTCGGTTCGAATGACATCGACGTTTCTTGCGCCATACTCGATTCGCTGAAGCTACTCGTTGTCATGTTTCCGTCGTTAACTCATTCTGCAACACCATTTTTAAGAGTCAATTCTCCGCCCGAACTGACGCGCAAATAAAGGGCGACCAATATTACTAGCCGTAAAAAACTGTTCTTGACCAGGATCATAATTTCCTGGAAAGAAGATTCTTTGCGGTTCGTAAATACAGCCACGGATATCTACTTTTATTCAAAGGACATTGCGAAAACACCGATCAAACTTTTTTGTGCTCTATTATCGTCAGCATCACCATTTTTGATAATATGCCAATGTTCGTATTGGCGCAAGTAAATTTCTGTCTCCCTTCGTATTGCGTGAACGGCGTGACATTTCGGAAAATAATACTCAGTGAACTGATCTTGACTACGGTCTGAAATCAGTCTTCGCTGTGATCGGTACCTGCTCATATTTTCGTAACGTTGTGTAGAGCACGTTAGTGAAATAGAGTTGCAACACGAATCGACGGGCCTTACCAGTCGACGAGTTTAGGCCACCTTATAGGCGGAAACAACTTGAAGAACAGCCGCGATGAGGTAACACAATTTTCTATTATTTCTAATAGATTTTAATTCTATTTATTCATGCCTAAATCATTTCGGCTTCTGTTTAACAATATCGACAAAAGTATATTCGAAAAAATCAAAAGTCCGCAACTTATTAGGCAAGTTTAATGTAATAATGTTTCAGCAATCTTCGCCTGCAGAAGCGGCTAGCGTCCGCTGTGCTCAAATGCGGAAAGAAGAAGGTTTGGCTCGATCCTAACGAGGTCAACGAGATCTCCAACGCCAACTCGCGTACGAATAATACTCGCAAACGGGTGCAATATGTACGAAATGGTCTTTTTCAGGCCAGAATGTGCGCCGTCTGGTCAAGGATGGTCTGATCATCCGTAAGCCGGTGGCCGTGCACTCGCGCTACCGCGCTCGCAAGAACGCCGAGGCCCGCCGCAAGGTATCCTTTATGTTTCCATAATTTGACCGTTAGATTTAACCTTGAAATATTTGTATCGCACTGAAAACTGAATGCGGACATGTGCGCCTCTAGAATTAATCTTGAATTTCTTTTTGCTAATGGCTAGATGTAAGATTTTGAATAGCTAACTTTGAGATATTAAATACCTTAAACGCATGAACAGTAAAAGCCATAGTGAATAGACTTGGGCTAAAGTCGGCAATCAGAAATTAGGATAATTGCGTAGCCAGAAATAACATGTTGCACTAGATTGAATAAAGGATAAATTATAAAGGACTGATTGAATGAGTGTTACTGCATGTTTATTAAGCTTTTCTTGTTTGTTCTTTTGCTAAAAATATCGCATTTATCTTCTGTCTCCGTTTTGGGATTCATTAGGTATCGTCTAAGCGCAGCATCTCGTGACTCCGTCAAAGGCTGCTATATACGCGCTATTCCGAGTTAGCAGAGCGCGCCAAATATAGGAAACGGAAGGCATTGATAACATGTATTTCTCCTTGTAGTAACCTTTTATAGACAAACCATTAAGTAATGCTTTGTGGAGAGAAAGATAATGGGTTGGTTTCATGTCGTGAACGTTGTAAAGTATTACTTTGTGGTATTCCTAAATATTGCCTATAGTACGACTAGATAAACTATGCTATATGAAACCGACTCAATCTAGGAATATATTTTGATGAGATAGAATGTAAAATTGGCATAATTCAGGGTCGCCACATGGGCCATGGTAAGCGACGAGGTACTCAGAACGCGCGTATGCCCGAGAAGATTCTGTGGATGCGCCGCATGCGAGTGTTGCGCCGTCTTCTGAAGAAGTACCGTGAGGCCAAGAAGCTTGACAAGCACCTGTACGTTTCCCTTTCTTCTTACTCCTGTAGAATAACGTCCGAAATCACAAATACCTAACAGCATTAGGTTTTTATTTACCATCACTTTATAATACATAAATGGCCTAAAGAGGGCAGAGGCTGCGTCCCTGCGTTTTGTAAGGAGGTGGTCAATATTAACCTACTGCACTTAGGCGCTTGTCTCGGAATCAGCCTTTTCGATGCGGACAAGCGTGAATCTATGGTAAACCATCGCACTGAGTGATTTTCGGACTCAGTTCTACAGAAGTGCTCCTTTCTCTCCATGTCCTGTTGACCCTTTTTTTACTATCATTTTTCAGTTACCACGAACTGTACCTCCGCGCCAAGGGTAACATGTTCAAGAACAAGCGCATCCTCATGGAGTACATCTTCAAGAAGAAGTCCGAGAACACCCGCTCCAAGCAGCTCTCGTACGTTTTCTTTTTCGCTATTTTCGCCTCGGTAGCCTCGCGGTGTTTGTTTTTGTCTGAAATTATGGCCGACGGATTGCACGGGTTTTCTATTGCGTACCTTCTATTTTTCTAGTAATATGGAGAAATCTATGAGTGAAGCGGGCGAGATTGCTTAAAAAGCCTGTCTTGTTACTTCCACTCTATTTGTGTCCACTTTAAAACTATCAAGAAACAATCATCGTTCTTAGTGAAGATGTAGTGTTTTCGCAACGAACACCGATCCTATCTTTGCCATATCTAGCGCTCGCCTTCATTTCATCTTAATGGTCGGGGAAATTGCGTGTGTAGTTTGAAGCCATACCTATGCGAAATAGTTTTTCATGGCTCATATTTTTCATGTCGTTTAAAGTACGCGATACAAAATCGATCCTTTCTTCGTTTGCCAACGATTAGTTGTAATATTTCTGCTCGAAATTAGGCACTTTCCAAACCAAGTTGAATTAACTTTGATTTTTCAAAGAAAGGTGTCCGATTTATAGTGGAAGTAGTATAAATTGTGAAGAATATTGAATTTTCACTAATTGGGCAGTTTTATGTTATCAAAATGTGATAACATTTTGTGAATAAAATAGTTTTTTAAATTGGTCCAGGAAGCGAACACAATGGACACATAACGTCATCGTATCCTTCGTTTATAAGTAAATGTCTAATGTTGGCTATTTTTAGCGAGCAGGCTGAGGCGCGCCGCGCGAAGAACAAGGAGGTCCGCAAGCGACGCGAAGATCGACTCAACCAGAAGCGCGTCGACATGCTCCGCAAGATTTCTGAGAGCGAGAAGAAGGAAGATGACGACAAGGAGAAGAAGGAGGAGGAGGTGAAAGAGAAGGAAAAGGAAAAGAAGGAGAAGAAGCCTAAGAAGTAGATTCTCTCTATCGCTCTCACCTCGTCGATTGTTGCTCGTTATGTTTCGTTCTTCACACGTCCACTGCTGTATTAGGAATGACGTTGAAATCGAAATGAAGGTATAAACCTTATTCGTTGTCACCAAGCATCGCGCACACATCAAAATGAGATTACACAGTACATTCAGCACGGTTGGGCAGATTTTTAGCTTGGCGTCGAATATACTTGGAAAATTTGGAGGGTTTTTAACGCACATGGGAAAGAATTGACGGTAATTGTATGATGAGTTTCATGGTATCCGTCTATACTTGTGAAATTTTCGAATTATGTTCGACGCCTTGGAGAACAGCAATTGTAGCAATGGCAGAATTTGATCATTCGAGCTCTTCGCCCTCGTGCAACGTTTCTAGTTTGGTATCGGAAGTGAACGCATTGCTTGTGTAAGACTGGTCGAGACCGGAGGGTCCCGGCGCGCTTAGGTATTCTTGCTCGCCGTTTTCGTCCACCTGCTTTGGCATGCCGTACTTGCTTATTGGCTCTTCCACCCCTTCTGATTCCTCGTTTCCTCTTGAGCCAATCGCTGGCTGTTGCCGACTGCGATTATCCTCTTGCGCTTGCGGCACGAACGACTGCACTGGAAACTCGGACAACTTCGTTACGGAGCTCGGCGAAACGTCGTAACCCAGCTTCTTCAGGTCCTTAAGGACGATGTTGAATGAAACCGTCACGTAGCCGTTGGTTCGTACTCTCGTGACTAAATAAAACTTTGGATTAGAGCCTATATTGAACCCTATGTTGCATGTGCAAAACATTGACTCATCGTGTAATTAAACATGCTATGAAAAATTGCCGCCCTTAATAAAGCTATGTATGGGGTCTTATGCAACCGTTCCGAGCACTAACTCGCCTTCTCGTCCTTCGCTGTGGGCCACAATTCTTGGATCGACGAATTCGGGTCGTTTGCCTGAGATCCAGGCGAGGAATTTTTGCAGCGACGACGACGATTCGGGAACGAACATGGGAATGCGGCGCTTTTGTCTAAATTGATTGTTCATTTATGCGCTCGCACATCTTCAGCGTTAGTATGAAGAAGACGTACTGTCCGGGCATTATGGGTATGTGCGTGGCGCCGTAGCCTCTGACGACGTCGTTGCCGAAACTGTCTGTGCCGTAACAGCTGAGCACCAATTGAGGCCCTGCAAAGCGTCCACTTTCTCACCAATACAGCGCTATTCATATTTCTCCTACATCCAAATGGACTGCTCGATTTGAATGTGATCTCTAGCGGAAAGTTGAGCACAATACGACCAAAGTCTCCTTCGATCGTCGAACACTGCGACACCGGCGTAATTCCCTCTTCCAATCCCGACAACACTGCCCAGTCGTTGCCGTATACGAACGATTGCTTGCAGTAGACATTGTCGAATGCGGGAAACTGCAAAAGTTTTCCACTGATTAAGATAAAAAGCGATAACGTACATAAGCGGTTTNGATTAACGCATGCAGTGACACACACACCGTCGCCATAGCAACCATGATGCCTCCGATCATCACTACCGTCGCCTTGATCGAGCATCGCGAGCGAATGTACAATGATAGTCGGATAAGTGCAGCGCCTCGAGATTTAATCAAAATCTTTAGTTATACGGTTCTTGTTAATATCCGCATCCGTCAAGCATACTACGTGAAGGTGACGGACAGCCAAGATCAGCACTTCACAGGCTGAACTTATGCGGATTTTACTAAATATCACGAATGACCATATAATTCCGAATCTATTCGTTCTCATATCTGAGTTCCTTTAAGGTTATGTGTAGTGCAACGTTCCTTCCTTCCATATTTAGGCATCAGCGGCCTGCAGCTGCGATCGGTTGAGAACAAACTCTTATTCTTTCAAAAAACAAAACAAACAAAATACATTTCCTCCAACCACGCGACAGTAACAAATAATATGCAGGAAGATGAAAAATATAAACATAGTCACATCGGCGATTGATTCGCGATCATTTTGACTACAGCACGTTTGCTTTAACGAAAAAATACGACAATTCATTAGCAAATGGCGAAATGGGCGAAATTTCATATGCGATTGTCGAGAGCCTTCCAGAGAGAGTATAGTATCTTAGTCGACTATGCAGCAAAACCAAAGCAATATCAAATGAAGCAAAAACTGATTCGTAGGATCACTTCGGAGAATTACTTTGGTGGTTTGACTGGAAAAACAATGGCGTGTTTTGGCTTGATACGGACTAGCAAAAATAAGCATCAAAATAGTTAATAAATAATTTATACTAAGCGGTAGTGTACGCAAAGTAAGTAGTCTGCATGTTGTATAGCTTGTCAATTGGATTCGTCAGATCTTTGTCATCGGTCGGCTCTCGTTCGCTTCCATTTTCTTGATCGAACACCTCTCCCTCCGAGTCCGAATCTATAATATCCAACGATACCGTAGTGAGCTAATGCGGTTACAGCGTTACTATTAAAGACTTACCTTCTGACTTGAGGGATTCGGTGGGTGATTTGGCATCGTCGACCGATTTGCGCTCAGAGTCACTCGACTTGGCTGACTTGTCATTGTTGTTGTTGTTGCTGCTGCTGCGATTTTCGTGTAATTTTTGCAACTCTTGCTTTCGCTGAATCTTTTTCATCTAAAGATTATCTGCGTTGGACTTTTTCATGTTGCTGCCATCTATTTACCTTGGCGCGCTGATTTTGAAACCAAACTTGAACCACGCGAACGCTGAGTCCAGTCTCTTTCGCTAGGGCTTCGCGAACCTAAACCGTAAGCATTGTGCTGAGATCAATATGGCTCATATAATTGCCTTTCGACACGGCTTCGCGCTTTTCTCGAACGAAGCCTTGAACGCGCGTCGCTGCTGACTGTTTAGGATCGTGCGTGGTCGTTTCGGCGTTTTCCGATTAGATTCTGTGGCATCCGGGTCGTAGTAGCCTAAAAACAGCAGCGCATTCAACTTAGCTATTCGATGAAACGAACTGGCTTGACAATCAAACCTGGTGTCATCGCAGGATTGCAGAGCAGCAACTCGTAATCCTGCCTGCAGATAATCTGTCCTTCAATAATCAAATACTGGTCGCCCTTCTTTAGCTGCTGTCCGCAGTAGACGCACGCAAAACAGTGAGTGTGATACGTGCTGCCGAGGCAGCGGTACACGAAGTCCGTAGCCAGTAGCGGCAGAGCGCATCTCGCGCATTTCTGAGCAAACAGCCTGAAAACATGCTCAATCAATCGATGCAATCAAACTCTGTCACTTGTTACGCGTTGCGTCAGGGTGCAATCCTTGGGTTAAAGCGAAATGAATCTTAGGCGTTTTGTGCGCGGCTCACACGATGGTGGCTCTGATTGTATCCGATTGAGCGTTTTGTGCGGGGTAATAGTGCGCGAAGAACGGGCGACCCCCTTTGGGGCTGAACGATATTGCGTCGCGGACGGCACGTGTCGGGGCTCTTGGACGGCTCCCGATGGCGTCGATAGGGTAATAATCGGCCGGCGCTCTTTACGCCCGATCGCCGTTTCACTGTTGACACGGCCTGCCATTCCCTGCGCTTTTATTAAATTCG
>NIUQ01001999.1:0-25445 GCA_002796945.1 Plectus sambesii
TTTGTTATTTGGTTGAGAATATTTTCGTGTAGATCGCAGATTATAGCGAAACGTTCTAATGATATGCCGACGATTCTTCATCCCCTTATATGATATTTTTCACGACGCCAAACTCAAATAATGCCGTAGTAGATGAAGCAGTCCTGTTCCAAATCCGAGTGTCAGCTTTTCAGCGTGCTTCTTTCTATGCATTTCCAAAATAGTGCAGTGTGAGCCAACTTTTCGCTGTATGATTTAGACTAGAGCACGAAATACGAAGTCAGATGCAATCATATGAACAGTTCACCAATTAAAACGCACAACATTTGCAAATCTGAACATTGCACAGATCAAATTACATACACGTTAGCAACGAGCAAATAAACTCACTTTGTCATATTTACCCGATTATTCAATGGCGAGGAAGGGTAGATATTGGAAAGACGAAGAAGAACGAGTTATTTAAAAAACCGACACGCTTTTCACGTTACTTGCAGGTGGAAAAAGTCATTTCAAATCGTAATAGCACACGAATTATTTCTTTGCAAACATGAATACCCGCACGAAAGAGATACCCGATGATACAGTATTGGCATTGAATAGCACGGAACATCCCGTTTCACAAGGCGATTGAATCGCTTTGACGTTGTCGTTATTGCACATTTTGTTGCACAGCACAAAAAGATTCAATCAATCATAAACAGTCACTGAAACTGACATAGCAAATATTTCTTGATGCACAATATTTTGATTGGAACTGAGTGAGGCGACAATCAAAAGCAAAGGAGCAGACGAAATCACTCGCCCTGGTGCGAGAATAAAATTGAGAATTTAGAGACGGCATTTCAATGAGCAAAAGAATGCTAGAACACTAAGAATAAAGTGGCGCATCTGTCCGTTGTAGTACGCTATATTCAGTTGTACACGCAAAATGAAAGGTGAATCGATGAAGAGCGATAAAACGGTTTGCTTGAGAAATGAGCTATTGTAGCTCGCGAGTATCAAAAATGTGTCGATGATTGGATTTGATATCAGAACGGCAGGAAGCTGATACAGCACTAACTGGAAATTAATTTGAACAAATCGTAAATGACAGAATAGAGCTTCCGGAGCTCAAGTTCTAAAGCTACCTTGAGAGAGGGAATATTTAAAGAGAATTCTAATTAAAATTTAAAGGAGCCTCTATTCGGTCATATACGGTAGAATAAGGTAACGGAAGAGACTCGCAATACCGTATATACAAAGAAAGCGTCGCAGCTAATGATGAACGGCGTGATGAGCGGTGCTGTAAACCATGAGACTTCGGAGCTTTTCAATCTCCTGGCGCAGCATGCCGACCTCCGTGCGCAGCTGCATGTTCTCATTTTCGAGGTAGACGACGCGGAAGGAGACCGCCTCCTCCTTCTGCCGGCGGGATTCGCGCGAACGACGTGCCGATTCATTGTTTCTATGCCGTCGTTCCCAGTAGGCCTGGTCTTTCTGATCTACCGGAACTGGCTGAGCCTTCTTCTTCGACGGCGGCGTCGACGGAGTTGTTGAATGGGCGGGGAAACTGAACGACTGAGAAGAAAGCACGCTGCTGAGCGTTGCCGGCGTCGACGGCTCCGACTTGGGGCCCGATCCCGTGGACGACGTCAGACTGTTGGCGGCCGCCGCGAACGCCGCCGTTTGCGTGTAGGCTGCTGTGGAGTATGAGGACGCCGGGTCGAAGCCCGGCCAGCACATCGCTGACATCGCTGCGTAATTCTTGAACGCCTTCGGGTCGTAGAGATTCGCGGCCGCTGCAGCGGCGGCGGCGGCGTGGTGGTGCTGCTGGTGATGATGCTGCCCTTCGACGGTAGTCATTCTGCAATGAAATCATTTATTAGCATCAGTGGTCACCTTGGATAGTAAGCTTTTACCATTTTTGTAACACTGTTTTATTGTAATAGTGAGAAGTGCGATGATTAGTCATTTGTGACATGCACAGGCATTCGTCGCGTTCACATCGCAACTAACCAGTCGAATCACTTCTCACAATTGTTATCCAATTGTTATGCCCAAACAGTAGTAATTACAATTGCTTATGAAAGCGGCGCCTTAAATCGTGCTGGACGTGTTAAGTCGAAATACTAACTTACATTGTACTGATGCCGACGCTGGAGGTAGAAAGACGGAGCCAGACGACCACTGACCGACCGAGGTAACTTCTGCAAAACAACAGACTGACTATATGACACAATCATCGCCCGGTGATTGACACAAATATGATCTCGGGTGGCGCGCGAACGACTCCTACTGGGCTCCTCCTGTTGGCTGAGAACTCACTCCATCACCTTTGAGACAATAGGTGAGCGCGCAAAGTCGTCGCGAGCGCCCCGGGGCCATGGGAAAGAGAAAAGCGCACGTAAGAAGTTCTCCGTATGTGTGGACACAATGGGGAGTTGGATGAGCAGACGGCAGAAGGGCAAACAGAGTAGATTCGATCTTTCCGCGCTACTTGCGCCCAACCTATTTTTGATTAAAGAATAAAATAAAATTTGTTGCAACTTATGATCAGTCATTTGAGTTTCATGAAGGCAATAGAAGTTATGATAGGCAAATATTTTCGTCTCGGCGATGTTTAAGCTGACGAGGGGCAACTATGGAGGAAGACATTCATTCCTATAGTCATTACATCTTACCCTGCCGTTAAGTTCACGAAAGACAAGTCTGAGCGCAGAAAGTTGCGGTTCAAAAGAAGGAAAATTGTTCATGTGAAATAAAATAGCAAATGGAGCGATACTTTGTGTACATACAAGATTGCAATATACAAGGAATCAGACAGGTATGGGAACCATAGCGAGCTAGGAGCATACGGGTGCACGATGTGGGAGCCACAAGAGCGATCTTCATTGGTACAAACCCATACAATTCACCGAGCTGCCGTGTGACTCAATCACGGCTAGGCGACCGGTCAGAAGGGCGGTGGTCGACGCAACTGCGACCGCCGTCCATCTAACCACCGACGCAGACGCTGCAATGACGCAAGCATCAAAGGTTGCCGCCTCGGAAAACAAATAATCGTCGGGCGTCGGCGACGATGGTCATTAGAGCGCCGAGCGCCCTTTGACCCGCGCCGCCTACGCGCCCCGTAAACGGCGGTGGAGCCCTTACGACGGAGGCGGAGGAGCCCACTCGAGCGCGCCTTTCCTCTTTGTGACCGCCCGATGCGCCCGATGCTCTAATCCTTGCGCGCGCCGGCCGGTCAGCGAGCGCAAGACGACGAGACTGCCCAGCCCCCACGCCCGCTTGACCCTCCGCCCCCCGTCTCGACCTTCGCGTCCACCCAAGCCCTCCCCGCCCGACGCTCCCACGATCGAAGCGATTACGCAACTACGGCGGTGTGCGATAACAGTCGACCGGGCACCGGCCCGGCCCTCTCTACCTCTCTCGTAAGTCCCATATCACTGTTGCGTCCGATGGCGGTAGATGGCGCGATCACCAACAAGGATTACCCTACGAGCAGAGCAGACTGGAAGTTGGGAAACTAGATATTTGGCGCAAAAACATCTCAACTTGTAGATTATGCCTTTAGGCCTAGGTGGGGCTGTGACCCAGGAGAGTGAAAAGGTGAGCGACACTAGAAATATGTGAACACAGTTTCATTGATATCAGCTGATTATTGATAAAGATATTAAAATCACACCGCATCTCAACCCACTGCATTTTGCGCCAGCTGCCGTGGAAACTACAGAATGGCCTAAGGCCGTATCGAACACTAGCGGCTACTGCGCTATTCGCCTTGGCAATCAGGGTCAAATACAGNGATACCGTGTCGAATTTTAATCATTCGAACGTTTCGTAATACAGTATTTACGCCATTACAGTGCGCTTACAGAAGCAATAGAGCAAATGTTAATCCGCACAAGTCAAAATACAAAACGATCGCTGACAGACAAAATAGAACCAATACTTCACCTTGGACTGCGCGAACGAATATTCAAAAATTTCAGTCGGTAGACCGTAATCATTACCGTAGTTCGCGCAACGTACACAATGATTCCAGCATGTTTGACGAAGCAAAAGAGCGGCTAATTCGAAACAGACTATTGCACAGTGTTAAAGAGGAAAGAATGAACACGATTCGGATGTTTGAATAATTTGTCCATTATGCATCGACCAAGACAACTTTCAGGATGCTTCAAAAAATGGTAGAATTCAGCTGATTCTTTGCAGAGATTCGCCTGAATGGAAACGAGGCATTGCTATAAAAATAAATTGACCAAAAATATACAAATACACGGCTTAATTGGCTCTTTCGGCTTAAAATTATTCTATTCCAACGAGAATTTCACAAGAAAAAGCAAGCCGAACTGAGCATAAGAATTGCAGATAGTGAAGCGCTTGTGACATAGAAACCTGCCTCGCTTTCATTACACTCTAACCTCAGAATAGCCAAATTCTAAATATTTTGAACAATCTTAACACGCAAATAACAAAATATGCGCGGATGAAGTCGAGTGGGCGCTGTAATGGACAAAACTTTTCAAAAACAAATCGTGCCCATTCCTTCCAAACACCGCACACGGCTTAGTCCCATGAAAAAGTAAATGGTAACTTGACGACGAGTGGGCAATCCAGCATTTATCAACGGTTTCATAATGAGTTGCACGAGGAAACGCCTCCGATTCGAATTTATCCATAATTCATCAGTTAAGCTGGAGCCATAGCGCCGCTAGTGGCCGGATATTATGAGAGAATACCGAAGAGTCATACGCCGACACGAAACAACACTGAAAATTCACACTCGTGTTAGCCTCCCGTCCTAAGCATCAGAGCCGTAACGAGTAAATAAACAAATTGAGACGTACGAGGACGATACGCCACATTCGGCCAGTTTACTTCCGGACACGTCACACGCCCATGCGTCCATTAACTACGGTATGCTTTGCATGCGCGTGTGGCGTGTTCTAACGCATTTGGCCGGAAGGGGCGTATCGTTTACGTACAAAATTGAGAGAACGGCGTCGGGAGCGGAGTCGAAACTGAAGTCGAAATCATACGTAAACCAACAAAGAATAATAGAAGCAACAAGGGATTTTAGTTAACGTTGCGCGGATCATCAAAAAGAAGTTGGTACACACACACAGGGACAAATTGGGATCAGTCATCATCAAGTGGTGCCTAGAGAACTTCGCACTTTCGCGGCTTCTTTTTCTTCACTTGAAGCGCAGCCCGCGTTGCCGTTTCGAATACCTCGCGAACGCCCTGAAATTCAGGCGCACATTGATCCTTTGCGCCCAAATACAATCAATGCAACTGAGTTATAATATTTAACTACATTGCAAATGATTTGTAACGACAATCACTTATAGAGGTCAAAATTAGCCGTCGATTTTGCTTTGTCATTTACAGTTATGATTGTTAGAGACACTTGAAAATAACGCCAATATCGACGGTGCTCTGCATTAACTTTAGACTTAGATTTCAGCCTTCGATGAGAGCGCTCCTTAAAAGTTCGTGCAATGACCATAACCGTCGAGCTCATAACGACATAAGCCAGATTGTTCACAGTAATCANAGCCCCCACCAACCTCGGGCGTCCACTTTTCAGGGATGTTCTCGAGAGAGTCGGGCGAGTCGATGCTGAAGCACATAAGGATGACGTCAGTGTCGGGGTAGCTGAGCGGTCGCAGCCGGTCGTAGTCCTCCTGCCCGGCGGTATCCCACAACGCCAGCTCCACCTGAATCAAGGAATACATGTATTACTATAGTCCGCTTCATGTGCTAACACATAGTGTGTCATTATATGTAATAATAAAAATATGGGAAAAAGGTCTCTTATGTCAAGTTATCTCTTATAAACGAGTTTGATCATAGTTAATCGCAATCCTTCGTCAGTATTATTCATTATTTAAGAAAGCCGCAATGGCCCGCGAAATCAACTATCCCATCTAATTCTTGCCATTCTTCAAGAGAATCCACGCTGCGAATGAACGCATTCAGATGGAATACACAAAAGCCGCAATTCAATTCAACTCTAGAATCTCGCATCACAGCTAGAAGCATCTCAACCATTTCAATGATTCCCAGATCAAATAGGACCAACTCGAAAGCCAAAAAACGAATAAAACAATCCAATCAAACGGCGGCGGTGGCGGCAGGCGTTCTTAGCCAGCCAAATTGATCGGTAAATTGAAGACGACCCCTCAATGATCACGCGGTGCGGTGCAGTTGGCGGGAGAGAAATGTGTTGGTGGGGCGATAAAGGGGCAGGGGGTAAAGCTGCCCAGTTGATCCGGCGCGCCAGCTGTCAGAGGTACACCCGAGGACCGACCACACTCGGACGCAACGCGCGGCTCTCATTTCCCAATAACCCACCGGCTAAACACTGATGACGCGGCGCAATATTGTTTTGTTGTAAAATACACGTCGAGCCCGCCTAACGAGCCAATTTACGATCAAGCATTACGATGCGGAAATAGTCGCGCAAAGTATTGCCAGATGGATTTGTTGACGGGAGGAACAGCGGGCGAGTGGAAGAAAATGCGGAAACGGAACGACTCGATTTCTTTGTCAGATATATCCACCTTTATAAGCACGCTTTGTATTTCAAAAAAGGTCATATTCAAAATCATAGAAAACACTTTCAAATGTAATCCGACTTGGAAAAGGTTTTTATAAAATTGAAAATCTCATATATCATACAGTTCGCCCTCTGCTCGACCCATTGGCAAATTCATTCAAGCCCCAGAACACTTATTGCGACTGCCCCCTTCTTCCTCTACTTAAAAAACCGACGCCAGAGCAACAAGTCAGGCTCTTCCCATCCCGTCACTATCGCTATGTACGACATGTTTGCGAGTTATTAGAAGCGGTGTTTGCGACAACATTTCTCTCCTTTCGCCGTCGGAGCCGTTCGACGCAATCGCCCCATTCGCTGCGACCGCCCCACCCCACCCGTTGTATATCTCGCCGGCATACGTCAGATCGACGGCACCAAGGAGAATATACGCGGCGAGCGCGGTACGAGGCGAAGGCGAACGCCCCACCAGCGAGATCGGACGGCCGCTCGCGCTGACTCACTCGAGTGATGTCGAACCCAGTGCAAGACGCCAATGAGAAAACAGCCAAACCAGATCGCACCTACGCCTGCGCTACCCACTGGTCGCCATCAAATGCCTCGCATGTATTACTGCGCGTGTCACTGAACGCTATGCAAAGCAACAACAATATGCAATTATAGTCACGGTTCATTGATCAATAAGATGCCGGGTCAGGCACTGTGGTTGTCTAGGATGGACTCACACTTCGATGCGAAAACATTGCTTTTCACCGTGAATAACAGTCGTTTCTTGCTTTTTCCTGCATGAACTTACAGAGAAAGATGTGTTAGCAACTACTGCAGCATTTAGACTGATTCAATCTATCTCTTGTTGACAGAAAATTGTGTACATAAAACCTGAGCACTAATTCCTATTCTGATATACAAGGTTATTATTATTTATTAAGGCTGAAAAGCGTGACAAACTTTCACTGGGAAAATCAACCAAAATTTTCATAAAGACGATGCTACTAACTGCGAAGTGTGCAGATTATCAAAGCTTCTAATGCCCATCCCTCAAGTATACAGCTGAAATTTATTTCTGCACGTTTTGCTAATAACCGGTTTCAGTCCCAAAGCAAGATGACCCCTTCAGCTGATATTCGGAGAGCTTCTTGCACGCTGTGCGTCAGGCGATGGTGCCACTAATGTGCCACTGACAAGTCGGAACAATTTCGCAACTCTGCGCGTCAGATCTGGTTGAACATAAACACTTGTGGAAAAGAGCCGAAAGTAGTGATGAACATTTGAATGACTCATTGGAGGGCTTAAGAACCTCTTACTCGGCCGCCGTTAGAGAGTGTAAAAAATAAACTTGACAACTGATCCAAACGACCGAAAATCCAACAGATGCTTGGCCAACTCTAGGGTGTTCGTAAAGACTCAACTCGAACTGACAGCGGCAACACTGAGCTCCTCGCTTACAAGCAGGCTCAATAGCTTACAGAAAACCGTAACAGAGGGAAAATGTTGGGAAATATGTTCAGAGCGATATTAAAGAGATGTCGAAGCAGATTCGACAAGGGACGGGGATGATGAGCGCTGGAAAGACAAGTCACCAGCAATACTCGCAATTTCATTTCTGAGATAATGAGCAGATTCATCAATGTCCCATATGCATCAAAACAATGCAAAATCCCTCCATTTCGCACATGTTTCAAGGCTTCCATGCGAGATAATCATAAAATCAGCACCAGTTCCTTGTAGATCGCAACTTAGCTAACACGTGCTATGCACGTTAGACTATCATTAACCGCGTCAATTCGCAACCGGAATACGAGCTGCGTAAAGTGTGTGCTCAGCTCTCGAGGGCGCAGTGTTTTTCATGCCTGCCCGTTATCTTCAGCGAGTACTTGCGACCGAACGACTCCCACAGGCCGGCGGCGCTCTACCTCGTGACAATGATGTGCTTTGAATGTTGCCCCTTCCTGCCATATTTCTCTCGAATCAGTCGAGGATGCGGAGGAAGAGGCGATCGCTCAAGTCCCCATTGATAATCGCATCACGTCGGTTGAAGCAAAAAAGAACGATTCGCAGACGGCGAAGGCGAGCTACTCGAGGACACCCCGTCCCCCCATCTATCGCGCGGCCCCGACCATCTCCAGGGCGCTCAGCACTGATTCAATCAAAGCCGCAGCCGTCCGGACGTAATGCCTTCTAATTCTTCGAACGCTGCTCTATTGACGGGCGGCGCTGCGGCTGCTAGCCAAGGAGCGGCGGGAGCGGCGAGACCGGCGGCGGCGGCAGACGGCCCAGCCGGCAGCCGCACGCTAACATACGCCTTACAGCGCGCACAGAGCGCTCATATCGATCGATAAATCGATGCAACACGTCTCGTCTCAGTGCTCTCTCTCTCTGGTGCATCTCTCTCTCTCTGGTGCATCTCTCTCTCTGACTTGGCGCCGCTTTTATTCGCCCCATGGCTCACGAGACCCGACCAATCAGGCAAATGATCGCGACAAGTGAGTTGCGCTTACGACAATGCTTCAACCAATGCCGGCGGCAGACAGGGAAGCTGCTTCGAAGCAAAGGCGATACGTCACGAGTCACGTTCGCTTCGCAGCGAATTGAATACTGTGAGGCAAAGTGAAGCGCCAGCGCGATCAAGGAACGTCACCTTACACGACTGAGAGCGCATCAATAGCATGTCAGGCAAAAAACTAATGCCCCTGTCGATTCCGCTCACGGTTAAGCGTTCGCAGAAAGAAGCGGAACTGTTGTGCTCACGGTTCCGCTCATCGGCGCGGCAGGTTTTTAATGAGCTTTACAGTAATCTTATTGGGTGTCTGGCAGATGGGACGATGAAAAACTCTCCATCAATCAGTTAGTTCCTCGTCTCTAGTCCGACGCTAAGCGTAGCTTCTTCTCACAATGGCGCCTAATACCTACTTCGTAGTCTGTAATTGAGCGATAGGAAGCCGTTTATCTTTTAGTGAAGGGCGGCTTACTGTCGTTATCTTTGGACTAAGGGATTAGTGAGTGTAGAGAACGAAATAAAGCAAATCGATGCAACTATGAGTGCGGAGTAGTTTTTCAAGCGTGCGCAGCGTGAAGCGGCGAGCAAAAAGAGGGGCAGGAAGGAGGCGCGGTTTTCGCTCTCCGCAATCCGACCGGAAGTTTCGTTTTCTTTCGATTTCACAAGCAGAAGCAGTCCGCACTGCCACAATTACCAACAGTTTGTTTACTTTTCCTCATGGAGTTGCGCCTTTCAAGCGACTTGAACCACAATGTCTCATTCTCTCATAGCAGTTTCTCATTCGTATTTCAGTAAGGGCATCAATACGACCCCACGCTGCATTAAGGCCCAAGCTCGCCCTCTGCAGACGCATGGAAGCCGGAATGATTGCTGTTGCACTAGGCAATCAAGCGAGATGTCGCGAAAAGGATTTGTCGCGATTCAAATCGCATTTTCCTCGACACTGTCTGGGCAAATTACGTCTAATATGCACGCAATGACGTAAGTGCGTCCAAAGACGACGCGCCTAAGCGGCGTTTGACGTAGTCCTAAATGTCAGACATGCGACAACAGAAATAACACTTTGACAAGTGCGAGACTTAATTCAAGGTAAACAGTCTGGCATCTGCAGAGCGATCAAGGAAAATTGTCTTAAAAGGCATTTACGCTTATCCATGCCTGATTTTGTCCGAAAGCAACGCAAAGAGGAAAAGAAGGCAAGAAGCCTGCGTGTGTAGATGCTCATATACGTAGAGTACGCTAGTGAGAAGTAGTTAACGCTTCTGATCGAGCTGAACATTTACATCCGCTTGGCATCATAAACGATCCATCGTTAATTAGAATAACGCGGAGAGCAGCCCAAAAGGTCTCAACCTATCCTCCCATTAAATTATTCATAGGGAACGCAGCCGAATATAACCCAACCCCCAGTTATGACGTATGAATCGTGGGCGTTGTGTTCGCAGAAAGTGACGAAAGAAACGATGAATGTGCCGGCGAACGGAGAAGAAATAAGAAATGGACGCGTTTTTGGCAGCAGCGCCCGACGCGACTTCCTTCCAAATCTTCTTAGGCTTAGGCTTAAGTATAAACGTATCAATGAACAAACTGTTCCACTGCGATATTTACACTAACAAGTGATAACACCTAAGCCTACTGCACTTAAGACCACTACAATATTAAATTGTTACTATGCCGAGAAACACTACTTGTGGCAGGATACTCTCAGTTGAATAATAAGCTCAACGTAAATTGTCTGAATGTGCTGCATGAACACTTTGAATGCAAACAAAGCAGAAAATTTCGCTAAAATGTACTCGCAAGCCGATTATGCCCTGTTTAAGACCAATACGGGTTGCACTGATTATTTTGTGTAAATCAACAAGATGTACCTATTGTCAGAAACTGAAAATTAAGCCCAGATCTGGGGAGAGGAGGCTTTGATATAATCGAGTGCAGCGAAGAGATAGCTAATAATGGTATTGCGTAAATTTAAAAAATTCCTATTTTAGACTATGCCGACTACACAACTGAAAGTTCAAAGCAAGTCCAATCGAGTGAGAGCGAGTAGAAGGCAATCGCAAGATTGGGTCGGTTTCGAGCCGACCATCGCAGATTCACTAATTTGATGCTTAGGCCTGGCTTGGTTACCTGACGCCTGGTTTATGAATATACCTAAGTCTGGGCTTGAATTTAAAGCCTAAGCATTAACAGAGGTGGTGTATGCTATATTTTCATGGAATGGTATAACTGACATAAACAATATAAACTCGGTTCATTAAGGTAGAATGAAATCGGCAGTTTGGTGTTCTCAACGGTACGGGCCATGTATGTAACAGTAAATAAGAACTGCGGTCACCTCCAGCTGAAAGGGATGTACCATATATTGTCTTCTTCTACCTATGACAAGTTGGCTGCGAATATTTTAACTGACACTAACGTCCCGCTAATCAACTTGTCATAGGTGGCTTCAGACAATGAACGGAACACTCCTCCAAACTGAAGGCAACCACATCTCTCGTTTAAAGCGATTTGAATCCGCAATTAAGACATATGAAGTAAAAATTGAAAGACCAACCTGTTTTCCGTCGACTTCAATGTCAGCGACGTAGTTCTCAAAGACGGTGGGCACATAGACGTCAGGAAACTGATCCTTGCTGAACACGATGAGCAGGCACGTCTTGCCGCACGCGCCGTCGCCCACAATCACTAACTTTTTTCGAATTGCCGCCATTTTTCTCTTCTCCCTTCCCTTCTTGCTTACAGTAATCCGATAGATTCAATGTCTCTGATAGTGCAACTGTTTTGCGCTTGTAGTTTGACGCCTTCTGCAACGTTATGCTCTATTTTCATACGCTTGGAAAATCATCGGCGACAATTTTGTCATCTCGCCAGTGCTTTGACGTCGACGTTGAGAGAGCAAAATTGCAATTACGCGCAAGATCACCTAATTTTATTGTTCAAGCAGCTACAGAAGTTCGCGACTGCAAGTATCATCGCAACAATAACGCCTCTTCAAAAGAAAACCCTAGTCCACATCGCAAGACACGATCGCGAAGCGCCTTCCTAAGTATATCTACGCCTATCGGAGCATAAATATCTCTGTTGTATGCAAAAATTTCGTCCCATGCACAAAACATCGGATGAATCATCGTATGCTTTGTTACAGGCATAAACATTTTTTGTATATCACAGAGGTATGTACGCGTTCTAAGAACACGGTTTCAAACCTGCGACATAAAGCCGCATCAAAGTGACGACAATCAATATCAGCCAACGACTGCGTCAAACAGCTGAGACAATGATATTCGAAAAATATCCGACTAGAAAATTCCAACAAAGCTAGAGTTGAAGTGGTTGATATGTAGCACGAATGAAAATTCTTCACATAGTAGAACAGGCTAAACGGCGAAGAAACGCTCATAGACAGTCAGAATAGGCTGTTTCATGTCGCCGGCTCAGCTAACTTGAATACTATCAACTCAACAACAGTTGTGAAACCTATCTTGTCTCTATGAATGCGAATATCAGTGACTGAGAAATTAGGCTGATAAACAAAACAGCACACTCTAGTTTCCAGTCTCTAGTAAGTCCATTCTAAGCTACGAACGTCATTCCATCATTCTCGGGATAAGATCATACAGCTTATTCCGTATTAGTATAGTTGATTAATTAGATTATATTCGCAGTCGAAACCAGGCAAGACCACCAGCGATACGACAGAGCTGCAACAACCCCGTAACAACGCGCTGCCGTTCAAAAGCGAATGCATCATCGCTGTGCGCGTTCGCTTCGTCGCGATAACGCAGGCAACTGCCGATCGATACCACACAGTTTGAACGCGCATGAGGCGCTACGCAGCCGCCGCCGCGTTGCCCCCCGCTGGATTTCTCTTTGACATCGGTGGTAAAAGAATGCGCGCCAACTCAAACTGCATTTTTAAATGCCAATAATTTCATTAACATTGGATGAATTAAAATAAGAGATGGGCGCATTCAAATAAACTTTTTGTTCACAATTTAATTGACAAAGATACTATAGGACACTGATTCTAACAAATATTACAGATCCACTAATTAATATCAAATTTAGAGGGGAGGGCGAGTTTGTTTTTGGTGTAGCGTTCTCACAGTCTCAACTCTAGGCTTTTTTCGTTATGAAGAAATTCAAGTTCAAGGATGTAAAGATTGTTCTACTGCACTACATATCAATTGCATATCACATCTCACAGAGCTGAATATGAAATAAATTGAAGCAGGCAGATGGTTCTTTTATTTTAAACGAGCTCCTATACTATTTTGCTGTTAACTGCAATGCCATCAATACTGTTATGTGTTTTGCTATCCTCCTTCTGCCATCGGTTATCTCTCAGGTTGTCTAATTTCGTGAAGTGAATCGAAATATGGTCGATGTCATGAAGTGATTTAACTTAAAGCAGTATTAACGCGCTCAACTTTTCGAGATATTGCACACCATTTGAACAGTCACGGTCACATCAGAGATGAAAATGAGTCGGCGATTTGGAGGATCGCGAGTATACATACAGACAGAGGTAGGCTCACGTCGGCGCAATTCCAGTGTTAAGAGCGGTGATTGGTCAAGCAAAGCTTATAACCAGAAAATGACCAACCATCGCGCCAGCAGTGCCGAAATTGCAAGAATTTTATAAAATTGGTCCTACAGCAACATTCACTCAAAAATTAGAGTATTTTCAGCCCAGCAAACGTTTGTTACGGTATTACTAAAGGAATTTCACGATCTGCTCAATACCAGAGCAGAAATATGACTATGTCTTCGATTTGCCATTGTAATCACATAATTAATATCTGTAGCATTAGTTGCATGGTTAATTTTCTGAATAAATAGCATGTAAATGTATCACACAATCGTTTGGCGATATGTCTATGAGATAATTTATTCAAATAGAAGACAGATAGAAATTCTAGAGTTCTCATTATTGCTTAAGATTCTGAATTGCGCTCAGCGTGCACAAACTAAAATTACAAAACAGTATTTGCAGTGTCATTGGCAGCAGGTCTTGACGTATTCTGTCGAGTAAGCCAGGTGCCAAAGCCGTTAGTACTCCTGAGTAGGCTCGCTTTACAAGTAATATAGTTGGCATGGAGAGTGTCCCGACAGTCCATGTCGGTCAGCATGCAAAATACCGCCGTCCAAAAACCGTTACTAATCACTAGCCATGTGAGCACAAAGTCTGGCCACGGCTTCTCTGTAGAGTTTGCGAACGCCAGGACAACTTGTCGAATGTGAAACGGCAACCAGGCAATTAAGAATGATCCAGTAACAGCGAGCACTATTCGAATCTGCTTCCATATCGGATCAGTGCGAGGCATGAGCGACATTTTGCGCGAAACTGGCGACAGCGGCGGCTGCTGTTTGGAAGTCGGCGTCGATGGCACGCTGGGGTTGGCGCTGACCATTGTCTCCGTTGTTGGCCGTCGTCGACCAGCTGCTATTCGCTTTCGTCGTATTCTGCAAAGGGGTTGACATAGAGTGGTCCCAGTCGGCGTTGGCGATGTTTGTGCTACAGTCACACACGAGAATGAGTTTGCGCCAGCAGCCAATAGGCCTGAGATCTCTTGAAACCTCATGAGTCTCAATTTATATGTCTCGTTACAGTGCTCTTTTCATGTTAAATTAGCCGCAGACCACGCAGATACGACCATTGGGTCCTACTTTTTCAGTTCACCATTATCACTACCCCATGTTACTGTGTGTAATATTACTCAAGCAGAGAAAAATGCACAACTGAGCTTCCGCTCCTCGGTTCTCAGCACTCAGAAGTATATAAAATAGATTCCTAAAGGGGTGCTGGCGATTTGTTACCAATGCTCCTATTTCATAAAAGCGCTACTGTCATAATTAAGGTACATTTCTGAGAGTTCGGGGAGACCAGACTTTCTTAAGAAAACTGCAGCGGGGACGGGAATTTTCTGGAAGAGATGGTTTCGCGGATGATACTTTTCAAGGTACTACAAACCAATAATAAATTTGATTGACTTTGGATCTACCGGGAAGGGAACAGAGATCATGAAAGTTACAGTCCAAACATTATTTTCAAGCAAGGAGAAGCTAAAATTTTGATCAGGAGAGTTTCGAGCATGGGGCGGGAAGGGGAATCCCTGGTAGGGACGAACGGGGGATTCCCCGACTCCGTGACAACCCTAGTGCCCTCATGGGCAGGTGAGTTTCTCTTCCGCGTAGAGATTCTTACACCTGTGCCCGAATGTGCGCACACACCAACAAACTGGGATCAAAAAATGGAACTTACGAGAACCGGTTGAAGTGCCTTCGCGCTTGATAAAGAATCACGAGCCAGCTCGTGATAATGAGTCCCCCCGACACGCCGACGATCAGCAAAAGACTAATAACGTCAGTGTCGATGTCGCGACCGTAGTCGAGCCCGCAGACGAAGCTGGCGGGCTTGAACGCGAACAGAGAGGTGGGGTGGGCCGCGAAGCCCCAGATGGCGGTCAGCGCGAATGAGCTGATCCAAATGAGCGTCATCGCGATAGTTGATGCGCGCCGCCCCACGAAACGGTGAAAGTCGAGCGGTCGGCAAATAATTATACACCTGAAGATTGCCGTAACTCAGCGTCAGCGTAAGATTAATCTCTCAACGGATATGTTAGCGATTGCAATATGCTCGTGGAGCATATTTCGTCAATCGTTGTAGTTACAACTGTCATAATTGAAACTGAAGAGAGTGCAGTGATTGAACAGTTGTGACACGCGCAGACAAATTCGTCACGCCCATGTTACAACTGTCAAAACACTGCGCTCCCTTCAATATCAATTGCAAGAGATAGAACAACAACAGTATAGGGAACAAGCCCATGCGCGAGAGTTGATCAATAATCCCGTATACGTCATTTGTGATCAGTCAGCACTTTGCACACAGTTATATTACGAAATGGACTAAAACTGACGCATTTTGGACGCAAATATAATGTTATCCTTCTCTGCTTACCTTTTTACACTGAGCCCAGTCATACTAAATGCTGTAATGAGCAGGAGGGATGCCGCCAAATAGGCGGTCGTCTGACATAACCAATCGGCAAACGGCCACTCTGAATGAGCCGCCACTGATGGAATAAAGAAAAGACAGACATGGCCTGAAAAACGGAACTGGTGAAACATGTTGTCAAATAATTAAGAGAATAACGCAAATGCTTCGAAATTCGCAGTAAAATAACGTTTTAACTATTTCAGTAACGGAATTACAGACTGGAATAAATTATTGTGATAATTTAGCGAACGAACAAATCACTGCGAGCGCCAAATTCAAATTTCCCGCTTCGCCCTTCCACCCCAATGTTGTTTTATAGCTACAATCTTGTTGAACGCCTCGTACAGTGGAATTTAGGCAACCAACGGCTGCGCCAAGGGTTATACTTACCAAGAATAAGATTGCCCATTGCCAAACTGAAGTAGACTGTCTTCGTGCTTGTACTTGAACGCTTCATCCGAGCCAGCGTGCATATGAAGAGCGCATTTGAAATAATCGTCCCAAAAATGATAGTCGAAGCTATGACCGTCATGAGCACGACATACGGCGTCTTCAGCATGAAATGCGGGATTGTCACATTGCTGTCGTTGCAGGACAGAGTGTGAAAAATGAAAAACCAGTGGGTGGAGGTGGCGGCCAGCGGACATTCGTCGCTCGATATCAAATCTTCCATTTGTTGAAGCTGGCAGTCGGGAGGTAATTCTGTCGAAGTTCATACGAGGAATTTAAATGCTCCTTCTCTTAATAGTCCTTTTCATCAAAGATTTCAGCTTAAATATGAGCGCAAGTGTCGTTCAATCTTTCTGCTTCTCTGCGTGTCGATTTTGACAATTAGCTATTCAATACGGGAAAAGAAATTCACTTTAGCTAGGAATGCCGGTTTTTACTCAGAATTCAGTGTACTTGTGAACTATGCAGAAGACGATCTCATTGACGACACAGAAGAGGAGTAATCAGTAGAAAGGGATGTGTCATTAAATGGTGAAATCCGGCACGGCACTTAATCAAGTAGCGTAATATAGCGTAAGATGATTCTTCCACTCAGCAGAAGGAATTGAATGGACGGCAGTAAGGCGGAAGATTCTTAAAGCTACGACCAGCGAAGAGAAGTGCCTCAGATATCTATTAAATATAGTTGAGTAATAGCCGGAAAGCTTCGGTCTTGGCTTCGAGTTCTGCTCGATTCAGGCAGTGAGAGTGATTCGTTTTTAGCGTTGAAGAATGAGACAAAAGAAAATTTTGGCAGTTACACACGGTTAATACATGTTGGCGACACTATTCAACAAGGAAATATGGGCGTGCGAGCGCACTAAAAGATCGTCGAGCGGTTACGGGCGTCGGTGACAACGAGAAAACCGGGCGTTGACGAGACAACGTCGATGTATCGCATTCGATGTCGATGCGTCGCCTTCGAGGAACCTATTCGTCGCTCTTTGTCGACCTGGTTCGTCATGTGATGCATGTCGCAGCGGTCCCATGCGTGCTGCGCAGTTATACGCCATAAAAGCAGATTCTCGCCCCTGGCTGAATAACGGAGCATTTGCAATGACGCGATTCTTCGTCGGACAATGGCGCTTCGTACGTGCCTATCTAAGTGATAATACATGCATGCGTGCATTTCCATTCTTCCTTTGCGGTTGCCCTTTCGTGATCGAGATTACGAAGGCGTGTTCTCATTCGAAGCGTCTATTCTGGTCTACATTATTCGCTAACGTAAAATATAAAGCATTTCATTCCTTTTAAAGTCATCTCTTTTTTTAAACTGAACACTGATATTCTACTTCCATAACAGATGATAGCGCCCAGCGGCTCCGAGCACCTTTCTGCAGCGGATAGTTTATGAATTCAAAAAGCGCAGTTCTGTAGCCAGTAACAAAGTAAACAACATTTGAAATTTTGCGGTTTCACGTATGTAAACATTTCATTGATCTATAGGCGCAGCATACGTGATTTGCAGCAAGCAAAGTGATGAAATTCTTCAACCACAAGGGCTACGACGTAATTTTGCAAGTTCAGAAAGAGAGAGGGAAAGGTTCGAAGTTTACTCCCGCCGATCTGGCTTACGGCTTCTTTGCTTAGTGCTCAGCAAAGCGCTGTTGTACTTTGCGAACGATACTATCGTTCAAGTTCATCAGATCTGCGGGTTACCATTTTTACTTCAAAATCAACGAGAGAGACTATTCGTGACCTCGTTGGTAAACGCGAATGAGGTTAGGAATCGCATCGATGTCGGTGCTGAAGACACTAAAAAACTTTCTTTAGTCTCGTTCAACTCGCTGACATAAATCCAGAATTAAATAATCAAGAGTGACCGTAAAACAAAGGTAAACGCAAACACAACAGCATGGTACAAGATAGATATGCGACGGCTGAATCAAGCTAACTTTCATTTAATATTAAACAATAGTAAACTGCGGCAATAGCTGATGAATGACGCTGTGGAAGAAGTTAATTCCAAATGACAGTTCGACAGGCTTTTCCATCAGCGTAACTCTTTGCGCTTCCGCACCACTCGCCCATGTCATCAACGAATCGACGATATGAGTCCAATAGATGAAACTATGATGCAGCTGATGATAGGGAGCAGCCGAGCTGTGGCACGATGCCAAGAGGTTATTCACCACGATCACACCACTCTCTGTCAGTGGGGCGAAAATACCCTTTTCAAACACCTATAAATGCAAAGCAAAATGAATTAGAAGCGGCGTTGCGTGCGAAAGGCACACATTCGGGAGTGGCGCATCTTACTATCATCTTATTGTCAGTAAAGTACTCACCGACACAGAAAATTAAAGCGATTAATGTAGTTTAAGACTATCTTTAGTGATTTTTGCCAAATATTGAATAGTCTTAGTTGACGCTAACTAAGAACATATTTGTAAAGCAAAAATATGATTTCAGCAATGACAATGCTACGGAGTTTCCACCATGTAGCCTGTTTCGTTCCTACACAGTATCAAGATAGTCGGAAATTTTTTGCAAGCTTTTTAATTCAAAAATAAGGCAAAAACGCCCAATAATTTTCGACCACCCTAATAATTTTATTTTCTAGTTCAAAGAATAATTCTAAGCCCGCAATTATTCATTCCAGTGTTTACGAAACTTTTAACCTTAATCATGGCTGTACGCTCTGAAAACCGCACCTTGCGTATCCCACTATCACATAACAAGAGATACTCCGATCATCGGTAGCAAAAAGGAATGTATCGTATAATGTCCTCAGTCGCCTATGACAAGATGCTTAGCGAAAAGTTAGTCACAATATATACAGATATAATTCATGGCCGGTTTGTCATAGGCAGCTGACAACAAGATACGGTACACGGCTTGCAGCTAGGGGTAAAAGGAGGTCTCCTTTCACTTTCTCTACGTACTCGAGTAATGTTGGTGACCATAGTCGGCACAAATCGTCTTCGTGTCTCGTCCACTTTCAACAGACAATCGCCCAGGTGAACTTCTTTCGCGAATGTCTTGTACAGGTCATATTCATCGATATCAGTGCAGTCCGCAACATAAATAAAGTGCTCCGCAGTCAGTTTTAAAATGGTCCCATCGTCGGTTACGATTTGATAGAATTCGAAGAGCAGTGTGGGAACTCGATGAATGAATGACGTCACCGGCGAAAAGGCTATCTGGAGAAAGTTGTATTATTCGATATTCACTTTACTTTGAAAATTTTGAAAATTACTTTACTTAAACTTTGAAAATCAAATAGGATATTTTGTTGAGAAAGTTTCACAGAAAGGTATTCTCTTTGATTTTAACAGTATCCTTGGCTATACCTAGTCTCTGATTTCATAAATTTTGCTACCGATCGTCCTATTCTCGATAAATCCAAAGTTGCTAATAAAACAAGAGCAATATATATTAATAAAATACAATACAGTAGTAAAAATCATTCTGAAACTTACTAGATCTCCTTCGGACGATAGCACCTGGTCGCCAATGACCAGCTCGTCGATACGCTTCTTGACACCTGTCTCCGTTTCCACCAATGTGTCCCCAGAGAAACAACCGCCTCCCCCGCCACCTCCACCGCTAGCTTTTGCACCAGCTGCTGGAAGTCCTCCAGAGCCCACAGCTTTTCCGTTACCTGTTTCAAAGGTAGAATTTAATTTGCAGCATGAATAGCTGTATCACGATGATATGCACAAGTAAAATAATCAAAATGCACAAGGCGCGCACGAATCAATGCTTTCAGAAAAGAAGCTAAGGGCAAGTAACCACTGTTGTCTTCTTGTAAATTGTACAGTAGAACCCGAGTATAAAAGAACCCCAGGTATAAGAGTCTTTTTCCAGTTTCCCAAGCATTCCCTTATATCCGGGTTTTACTGTACTTTCACAATTTTTCATCTGAATCATTTACTTGTACCATGCAAAACAAAACGTGCAAGCAATTGATTCTGTTGAAATATTTTTGAAATGCTTACATTAAAAATGGTGTAACTAAAATTAACTATTTTACGGCTTTTATGCTAAAAGTAAACGCATTTGTTTTCAACTATGGCTTCCTTTGATAAAAATATCGTTAAAAAATTTATTATATCGCAATTTTTACTGTAATTTTTTCTCAAAATAACAGAATTACCTGTTCCAATGCCACTAGACTTTCCAGATCCACTTGGACTTCCAGATCCACTAGACTTTCCAGAACCACTTGGACTTCCAGATCCACTAGACTTTCCAGATCCACTTGGACTTCCAGATCCACTAGACTTTCCAGATCCACTTGGACTTCCGGATCCGCTTGAACTGCCAGATCCACTTGAACTTCCAGTGCCACTTGAACTTCCAGATCCACTCGCACTCCCGGAACCGCTTCCACTTCCAGAGCCACTGCTTCCACTGCCACTACTACTACTACTACCAGTGCCCTCCTTGCCCGCTTGGAACGAGAGCGGCTTGGAATTCGCATCATTTGCTCCGGACACTGAAAAATAGCCTTATTTTTAAAGGTTTCTTATTTAATATCGATTCGTCTTCATACAAAGTTGATCAATATATATTATTTACGTCAAAAATTGCGGCGTTAGAGTCTACTCCAAATACTGCGCATCATACACATATTGGGCCGGTTTCACATCGCGTACTTTAGCTAAAGTCGGACTTTACGCAATGATAAAGGATAGGCCTTAAGTACGACTTTAGCTAAAGTACGCGATGTGAAACCGATCCATTGTATCTTCATTTGTAAATGATAGTCAGATTAGCCATTTCAAGTAGTTATCCCAAAAGGGAATATTATTAAAAAAGAAGTTTAGACAAAGACGAAAAGAAAAATAGAAATTAGCATATATCGTATCAATTCCAACTTCTTTCGTAGTTACTGACCGCAGGTTAACAAATGAAAAGTTATTGTTAGGATTTAAATATTCCATGTGAGCGATTCGTTTTTACATAGAATTCCTGAGTAATGCAAAATAATCTCGCACCTATCTGTTTCGTAAGAACAACCAGTTTGACGACAGGCTGGACTACACCGTTGACAGCTCTCTTAAGTCGTCGCCCGCCAAGACTTATCTCCATTTTGCAAGCGTTGGGTTCGCTCTTCGGTACGTTGGCTTCTGTCGCAAACTCTCCGTTAGCAATCATCACATCAAATGCCTGGCCCGATCCACTGTCGCAGAAACGCTTTTCTGACTCTTCCTAAACACATTTGAATGAAAACTCATGGCAAACAACAAGTGGACATAAATTTATGCATACGATTAAGCGGTCAACACTTAGCTAAGGCATTAAGACATGTCATCAAGATACGGCAAGAGTTTGGCTTAATTTGACTAAATTTTTCGCTACTATTTGTAAAGATTCTTCTTATATTAAAGTCTACGGCCTAAAATCCTTGTGCACTTATATATGACGCCAATCTCGATAATAGTAATCACAATAAGATTCAGGTCCTTTTTCTGATAAGGATGGAAATTGAAGATCCATCCTTCCCTCCTTTTCTTTAAACGCACCTTAATGAAGTCAAGCATTCCGCGCTTAATGCTCGTTTCATTGGCGTGCTCATCCATTTCGTTGACCATTTTCTGCATGTCTTTCATCATTTGTTCAACTTTTCTGCTGCAGCACTTGTGTCCTGAAAAAGGAGTGCTGATTCTTTCACTGAGAACAGGGGATAGTTCTGGGGGTGAGGATCCCCATGCCTGTCACAGTCATCTATGAGATCGCCAAAATGTGACCGGGTCTGCAGATCTGTACTGGATACAGACATTGACCTCTGGGGGTATGACCGACTCTCTGGAGATTATAACTCTCAAAATTTCACTACCCAAGTTGACTCTCTTTATGATAAGAAATGATCGCAAACGTTTTTACGCCAACGGTTCATATGTTTACAATAAACCGATAAAGATTTAGCCCCACCCGCATAGTTGTTTGTGTCGAATGCGCGGGCGCCCTGAATAAGGGGAATATTTTAGGCCGCGCCATCTTGGTTTGTTATCGTCGTTCGTGTGTTTAGTTGTCCCGTTTCGGACGCTCGCTAGCTAATAAAACTGTTCGAAAGAACCAGACTGAAACAACACAAGCCGAGGTCAAGGGGGGAGAAACCGCCCCCGGGCACAACATTTGTAGTCGAAATGTGTTAAACAAGTGGCGCAAAATGGGGTAATGTACTTTCTCCGGCGCACACATCTGGATCATACCAAGGATCGCAAATGAACTCACCACTAGGACTTGTGAAACAGTTGTCAGCGTCCAGAACGGCTCCATGTTCATCAGTGCGCACGTTGCCAGCATTGTCGTTATTACTGCCTACGGGACCACCACCATTTTCACCTTCATTATCACTTTCGTAGTTATAGTAGCCATTAGAATCCGTTGTATCGCCGCCTTCGCCTTCTTCCTCATTATCATAGTGAGGTGACTCGGGTATAACGGTAAATGCATTTTCCAAACGTCCGCCAAATATTCTTCGGGTTGGAGGATGAATTGTAGGACGCTGGGTGGGTGCTTTACTGAACGATTCAGATGGAAGTTGGTTGTTGCCTTTCCGAGGTGGCAACTGTAGTGATGGCAGCCTGATGTCTAATTTCGACTGAGACTGGTGTGCAGCATCTGTTTTATCAAAAAGGAATTGATGAGAATAATGACAATAAATTATGAACGCTGCACCATATGGTTTGATTTCCCGCGCGAGACAACAGGAATTTAAAAATTAAACTAATGCGGTAGTTAAACATACCCACTCTTTCAAATGGTTCCATTGTAATCACAAATAATTCGATATTTTTATGGCGATGAACGGTAACAACTAAAAATTGGTAAAAAACTGACAAGGAAATAAAGCAACACTAGCATTTTAACCGTAACTGCATACCTTCAGATTTAGGATTTTTTTCACCAGACTCGACAGCTTCTTTTTCTTTAGGTTTGACTTCATTAGCTGAACCTGATTTCTCTTCGTTTACTGGTTCCAGTTCTGGCAGACGAGGGCGGTTTTCGTGCAGGACGTCAACTAGCGAGGAATGAAAATTGTTTCCAACTGAAACTGACGTTTACTTTCGCGTAATAAGAAAAAAAAAGGCTCATGTTCGGTGAAGCTAACAAGAGAAAAATAAGTACTCCAAAAGACCGGCTTTAATTGTATTAGTTCTAAAATGATCGAATTAATAGACTGAATTCTTATCGCATACTTGAGCATGTTCATTATGTCTCACTCAAAATGAACAGTACAGTTTGGTTATGTGTTTTATTGTTGCGTAAAAACTGTCCATTTCATTACATGCTAAAACTGAAAAATTTCTATAAGGTGGCTATTGAAGATGAAAAGACTATTCATACCTGTGTTTGTAGCTTCGGGCGGATCAAGAGGGCAAGATATTCGGCTGACTGTTACACCATAATGCACTCTGAAATGATTTGGGTTTGTTGAATAAAGACTAACTTTTCCTTACTATATTGAATAGACTAAAATTTGATTTGCATATTTATGAGCTCATCCTGGTATTAATCAGTTTATGAGTATTATTCGAAACTATAACATTAGAGCAGCTACAGTCAACTGCGTTTATAACGCCTGGCTCTATAACGTCGCTGTCTTTATAACGTCGGTCTTTGGTCGGTCCCTTGACCGACGTTATAAAAGCAGTTGACTGTATATCCAGTTTCCACTGTAGTAAGGAAGTTATTAAACTTAAGCTGGAAATTATTTTGACTTGAAAATTGCCCTAAATAAAATAGAAACGGTAAGAGTACGTGGTCATTGTACTTAAATTTTACATAAGCTCACGCGTTTTTATTCAGAAAAGTCTGACAATAAGCCTGCCCATCAATATTCATATCATTACCACTGCCTTCTGCTCTTGTTATACACTCACTTTTTGTTGATGTCTTCAATCTTGCGTACGTTCGAAATGACGTTGTAGTATACAATCTGTTTGTTTTCATCCCGTATCTCCTCTCCATTGAATTCGTCATTGGGGTACAGCATCAGTTCGGCTACCGTTGTCACATATTTCATTTTTTCACTCCAGCAGCACTTACTGAAATACAAACTTATATAAGCATAAGAGAAGTATAAGAGAAACGCAGAAGAGAATATTTCGAGTTCCCATACATACTTTTTATATTCGACTTCTACTCTACTATGAAATTTCTTGCTAGCCGCTCAGTTAGAGACTAATACAATAACAATATGAGCGTGCGCCTTACATTTTTTCACCAGGTGCCACGCCGCCAAACCATTGTTGTCGGTCAGCACAAGACGTTGTCCACGTAGTGTTGAAGCAGATCTTCAATATGAAATAATGGGATATGAACTGCGCGTCTTTCTATGAGTCCACTGTCAGTTGCTTCCACAGTGCTATGGTCACGTTTAAGCGACGACCTGGCGCAGGTGCGCCGAGTCGCGTGTGCAGACTGGCGCAAACGATTGCTGATTATATTAATTAGCCGTAAGCAGGTAAAGGAATTGGGAGAGTATTGGGAGAGTGTTTCTACCTACCTCTAGTCGGGTCTCATAGCGATCGCTTCCGAACCGCTTGGGGTTATAGGTATATATTTACAGATAACTAGGTTTTAACTCACCAAAGCCCTAACCCATCCCAGTGTCTGATATGACAGACTGACTTTTAAGCGATGCTTCTATCCCGCCACCTGTAATACCGATTGTAGATTTTTTTGTACCAAAAGAGCAGATTTGCAGGGTAAAACAATTGATGTCATGAAATCTATTATTTAACTCCCCAAATAGTCGATTCCGAATTGAAATTAAATCTGTTTACAAAATTTGACAATTCCTATTTAACAGTAGGTTTTTTGTTCTTACAGTCGTCATTCGGTGTTTTTCGTCCTCATTGTTAATGCAGATAGGTTTCTTGCATCCCAACTGCAGCAATCCGTCCTTTGATACCGTTAGTTGAGTGGGAACAGACGTTTCATCGCACACTCCCGCAAATGCAGAAAGAATGCAG
>NIUQ01002000.1:0-25461 GCA_002796945.1 Plectus sambesii
GAGTTTACAAAAATCAAATTTCTGCAGTAATTGAGTTTTTGTGACGAAAATTGAAAGCTCCACGTGTGTTACTCTACTATCCACCCATCTGATTTGATAAGTTATGAAAACAACAAACTTGCAAAATATTTTACATGTTTCATTTACAAATGCGTCCGAGTTAATAATTTGATCTCAGAAAATTTCCTTAATCGCGACGCGATGCAACGCCAGTTCATTAATTTGGTAGCACGATACTCTAAAGTAACTTACGTTCGTTGCCTTTTGGTGTCCAAACAACTTTTTTCTGTTGTTTTCCTGCGTATTGTGATCATGACGATGAGAGTTACAAATAAAATAGTGACAACGAGTATTCGTTGTCCATTTGTAGAAAGTCGTACAGGCATGATGAGCGCAAAATTTCGCCTATGTTCATCGGCAAAATTTTAGATCAATATTGTTTTTAACAATAACGTCTCTCACAGGACTATGTGATAAAGAAAGTAAAAAACAAGCATAAATCAAACATATTCGATTAAGAAGTGCGAACCATCGCAAAAATCTGCTGTTTAGTACTTACGACTAAGGTGAACTAAACTATATGGCAGCGCGGTGCCGTCTGGTAGATTAGGTGTGGGAGGACTGTCAGCTGTTTGAAAGAACCACGCGCCCATCGCAAAGGAGTTGCTTGCAAATAATGTATGATGTACGAGTAACTGTGAAGCGTAATTGATTAGTTTAGTAGAGGGTAATAATTCAATCGTAGTACCAAAAAAGAGAAAAAAGATTTCAGTGAACTAGTGCTCTAAATAGCTTAAAAAAATACTGGTGTTATTTTTATCATTGTTATGGACATCAAATAAAATTTGTGACAGTGCCAATTTATCGTCCAGCTGCAGAAAGTCATCTACGCACTGTAACGGCAAAGCTTTATTATCTGCGCACATCTTGAACATGAATCATGATTGAAATAAAGCTGAATATCGATAATCAGAGATCGCAAAGATATACTATATCCCATTCTTAAACCACATTTAGATCCCTTTAATACTAAAATTTTGCTTTCGGTACTATTAACTTTTAGCGTCACTCTATTCTGTACATCTAAAGTGCAATTTTAATTTTTTTCATTTGGAGATGATCAATTCGTTTTAATTTTTATTTAACAGATATGTACTTTCTTTATCATATTTCATTTAAATTAAGATTATACAACTCGAAGTCAACTATAAATTGTGGTAATTCAATAGAAAAAGTATCATAGTCGACAAAGTACAGCACAAAAAACATAGAAGCAATGGTTCTATCTGAAATTATTGTTCTTTTTAGTTCATTCGCCTCTTCTTTGTTTGCAGCATGATCGGAAGTTCTGTGCAGAAGTTTTTTCAAGTCTTCGTATTTCTCATTATTTAGCAATGAAGATGCAGCATTTAATAGAAAAGTGTTAATGGCCTGTCGCGAGTAGTCAATTACATTATACATCTTCAACTCAGCGGGATCTCGTAGGCGACAGTGAACGGCTTGTGGTATCATATGGAAGAAAACGAATTCTTTTGCAACAGTGGGAGGATTATACGTGCAGATTTCTGAATATTTCATGTTCGTTATCCAGCAATCGAACAATGTTCTCAAGAAGCATGCAACATCCAGACCGCAGTCCAGACATACACCGTGTCTGAAATTTTAAAGGATTAACTGATAAAATGGATTCGTATGCAAATTGTGGTATTTATAATCCTAATATTGCAGGCTTTTGCTATAAGCACAATTGGAAATCGGTTTGGGATTGCGAAAAAATGTCAGCATCTCACACTGACGTTTTCATAAGAGTTCCACTTTGAATCCTATGTTTCCCAAATGAAATCAGGATACTTTGTTTAATTATTACGAAGAATGTTGAATATCTAGTTAGCCCATTATCTATTTATATAATATCCCCTGGTATATCACACTGAAAACTTCAACTTCTCTTCACTATACCTTTTGCAAATAAATAACCAGCCGGAGATAAATCGCTCGAGCGGATCTCTTAAAAAGACAAACTTCTTATAGGTATCGTTTTCACTTGCCCATATGGAAATACTGTTGGCGCAAATTGGCGAGAAAGCTCCGACATAAGTGGAATGAGAGAGTAAAAAGTTCTCTGCTTGATGATCGCCTAAAATCGAGGATGCTTTCGTCATCAGTGAGGTGTGCGCCTAGCAAAGACAGGGCGGGAGGTAGGGATGAAAGTATTGTGAGTCCATATTCCACATGGGAAGCAAAGCGATTTAAAGCTAATGCAACGCTCATGTCTAAAGGGAACTTTTCTTAAGATCAAGACTCCTATAGAAAATTAATATGTACTCGTGACCATATCTTTTGATCGCACTGTGTGTTGGTAAAGAAAAAAATGAATAGCGTACAAGTAAAAGTACGGTTACATGAATATAAAATTAGCAGCTTTAAACAAAGGAAGCCGACGGAAAGCGGATTTCGACTCTTTTTCGGAACAGATCCGCGGTCTTGTTGCTTTTTTTTGCTTTGTTGAGTGGAAGTACTATTTACCGCGAATATCATGAAAAACATTTTTAATTGATAGCATTATTTAACTATAAGTAGCTTTTAGTTGCAGTGAAATCAACTGTGCAAAACTGCTTCTTTTCATAACTGACGCACACACAACTGAGGGAAACGCGCGGAGATATGAAAGTTGTTATGCAGCAGGTTTAACTGTAGCAGTCTAATGAAATAATCAAGATTGTAGTGCTTCTTTGAACTGTGGCGCGATTTTAGTTTCAGTGGTTACTGAAACACGCTTTGATGTGCAGTTCAATAAAAGAAAATGAAAATCTTACTGTCAAACACCTAAAAAATCCATACCAGACTGAACCGCAGCCAGCAAACAACTGACATATTGAATTGCCGCGTGGCCGTTCTTGGCCATCATGCACACGCTTGATTCAACCGCAGAGAATTGCGCTGTCGTATTAGCGTACTCGACCTGATTGAGACCAATAGCGGCTCCTCGAAGAAAATCAATCCTAAATATGAAAGGAAACTATAAAGAGAAGCATTGACTCATGATATTAAGTTTATTGATTTTGTAATCGATGAGACCACAAGTACTGACACTAGTAAACTGATTTATGGAGTTATATCTTTCAATTATTCCATAAATTATATAGATTCTCTTTTTCAAACAGCGCGATTGATATCTGCACAGTCCAAGAGACTAATCCGATAAACTGAAAATTACTCTATTCGTTGTCAGTAAAAAAAAATTTTGTACAGTAAGAGCATAGCTTAATTTGTCATTTGCCGTAAATTTTTTAATATTTTTTAGAAAGTTCAACTCTCAGCTTTTACAAACATGCATTAGAATTGCAAAAAGTGATTAAACTGTCTTCAGTTACCGTATTTCTTCCAATAGACGCCCTCCCTCCAATAGACGCCCCCCTCCAATAGACGCCCCCCTCAGGCGGAGGTTGAAAAAATAGACGCCCACCCTCCAATAGACGCCCCCCCCCCAAGTTATCGTCCCTCTATAGGACAATTAAAGCAATTAATGCTATGCAGTGTAGGCCAATACTGAACTCCCATTCAAATTCTACTAGTGATATCACACAACCCTTTTATTTATGAATTATATACTATCCTGAAGTAGCAATTGGAAGAAAAGGATGCCTTCTTTCCAACAAACACTAAGTTTAAACACCGGTTGAAATAATAGACGCCCTCCCTCTAATAGACGCCCCCCTCCAATAGACGCCCCCCTCAAGCCTTGATTGAAAAAATAGACGCCCTGGGCGTCTATTGGAAGAAATACGGTATTTTATTGCTTTTTCAGATTATGACATTAATATCACTAGACATCTCTTAAATGTCCTCTCTAAGTCTTGAGATTTTACTTTAACAAAAGAGTCAATTTTGGCGGGTGGCTCAACAGCAGTTGATGCAAGTTTGACGATGAATAACTCCGGTGATACGCAACCAAATCGAATGCGGTTTGTTGCATATTGCAAAGCTCTCCATAAATTAAATTTTCTATTTTTTAAATCATAAAAACTCGATCGGAATATTTCATTTTACAGCCTTTAAACGGGATGAAAATTTTGCGTCTTCGCGCATTTGTTCGTCATTGATCTGCTTATGATTAAAGTGCGAGAAACAAACGAAGGCGCAAAATTTTGCACCCCGTTTAAAGCTTGTAAAATGAACTATTCCGATCGATTTTTTATGATTAAAAATAGAAAATTTAAGCTAAAGAGAACTCTTTAAGATGCAAATAAACCGCATTGAATTTGGTTGCGTATTTTGAGAGTTGTTCGACATCAAACGTGTTGAATTGCTCTTGAGACAACCGCAAAAATAAATTGTTGTTAAAGTAATGTATTGAGAGTTAAGGAGGCCATTTTGAAAATACAGGATGCAAGGAAAGTTCTGTAACAGAGGTTAAATTACATTTATTTCTTTTGTTCGATGAATTTGAAAGAAAATAAGGCTGAAAAATGATTGATCAGAGTGTTTAAAACTTATATCTAAAGACTTATTTCAAAATTTAACCTTTAGTACGAAAAAGAGCTTTTGACGATAAGGTGCTTGACCCACGTTTGATTGTAACTGCTTTTCGTGGATCTCTTCCAATGCTGCGAGCAAATCGCGCTTAAGAAATTCAGTTTCTTTGTGATAATTCTGCTTGGAATTTTCACCCCGACATTCCCCACATAGCAGATTCTAATGAAATTATGTCTGAAAAATATGCCAGACACCCGTTTTTGGCTAAAAAATCGAAAAAAATTTTCAAAAAAATGCTCGAGTAGTTTTCGTTCTATGAGATGGCGCAGAGTTTTGCTGGGAAATCCGTTCATTGTCGCCTAACTACCCCTGAATCCAAGCAAAATGTCGGCAAAGCAACCGAATCTCTGAAGCACGATATGGTCGCAGCATGGGAAAAAATCCACGAAAATCAGTAAAGACCAAACATGGGTCAAACATCTCGTCGTTTATAAGCTCGTATTCATGATAAAGAGGAAATTTCGAAAAGTCTTTCAGTGTTAGCTTTAAACACTCTGATTAAGGATACTTCAGCTTTGTTTCCTTTCCAATTCACTGAATAAAAGAAAAAAGGTTATTTAACCTCTATTACAGAACTTTCCACGCACCCCATATCATGTTACATTATTGTCATAATCTGAAAGAGTAATAAAAATACTATAGAACTGCATGTATGCGAAATATTAGCAAAATGCTTTTCGCTTTAACAAGTTAACATTGAAAAAATCGCACAAACTTTTGTATCACCCTGCAGTAAAATGTGCATAAGTAGTAGAAAATAAATTTTCACATTAGCAACACGCGCATTCTGTGACCAAGAAATCTGAGAAATTGGCCTCTGGCCTGGACCGGACCGTGTACCGTGGACCGCGGTACTTGGTGCTGGCCTGGACCGGACCGGGACCGGGACCGACCCTACTGAACCTTGGACCGGACCGGGACCGGGACCGACCTCAAAAATCCTGGACCGACGCATCTATAATTTCATTAAATGATTTCAACACATAATTCGGAAAAGTTCGATTTTATTAAAGAAATTCATTACAGAATATTTATTGAATTTTCAAATAGTTTGATCAGACAGGTCCCTGTGGAAGACGCCAGTGCTACTTTTCTGAACGTGGGTTTACTAAATTTTGTGATCCATAAGAAAATGCTTACAGATTAGCGTATCCTTCAAAAATTTCTTGATAAAGTGTCGTCTGTCAACTGCGCAATACTGAATTAAAGACTGACCGCATGTTTTCCAACTCAGAATGCGTCTCACGTCTAAATGCGTCGAGGGCAGGGTGCTATTTTGCGAAAATCTAATTAAAAAATCGCTGCGCTGCGTGACGTTAAGAAATGAGCTTGAAGTTTCGGATTCGACTTATTTGTATGGGGTTTTGAATTGATAGATCGTTTCGAAGCATTATATGACAGGAGAGGGTAGCATTGTCCATAATAACTAAACCTCAAGACGATAATTACCAGTAAACGTCGGTCCTCCTTTCATCGTCCATTGACACACGATGTTCGCAAGATCCGCCATTTATGCATGGCTGGTGAGCGTCGCATTCATAGTATGGCTCACATTCTCCGTCGGCGTCTTTAATGTAGCCTAGTCTACATTTGCAGACGATTTGGTGATTAAAGACGTAGCATAAAGACAATTTCGGACATGATTGACTAGTGCACGTTAGCAGTGTTTCACACATCGAACCAGTTGTATTCTCAGGGCATTTGCAGCTGAAAGCGAGCGTTTCAGGGGCATCCAAATTGAGAAAGGAACTGGTCCTAAATTTTTCCATTCAACAAAGTAGAATTAACAATTTATATCTATCATCATCGAAATAAGTCTAATTGAGCGATAGATGTGAAGAAAATAAAAAATCATAGTATGCTCAAATGATTTAAATAACAAAATTGTTGAATATTCTCAAATTTCGCGCAAAAATTATTAAAAACCTGTTCAGAACCATTTCATATTTTTGTATTGTAACACTATGAGTATCCTTCGCCGTCACTTTCTTCCTATTTTCCAACGAATTAATGCTCATTTCAAGGATAAAAAATGCGATATTCGGATTCTATACCATTGTTTGATTTTTCCTTAAACCTCTTCCCGCAGCATGCAAATTAGGGCTCCACGGTTAACTACCTACAAATATCGAGTTAAACGCGATTGGGTTTTTTAGAAGGTACTGCATAAGAATTTGCGGCCAAAGCGGTACAAATCCTGATCATCCTCAAAAGAATTCTCTGCGTGACGAAGATGACTATACTTCAAGCGCCAAAGCCTAATCGCACTTCTCTCTCAAGCACGCGCACCCCCGCTCTCCCGTAAGCATCATTCACTTTTATTGTTCTCTTAAAATTTTCACGCTGCTTCAAACCTGTAAAGCTCGCTGGTATTATCTGGACGGCAAGTTCCGCCATTTTTGCACGGCTGCAGTTTGGCGCAAACATCAGTCCTAAAAGAAGAAGCAATAAATCAGGTAAATTCATGTTTGATTGAACTGTGCCAGCTTGGATAGTTATTGAGTAATAGTGATCCAATAATGGGGGCACTTGCCTGAATTTTTTGATTATCAATGACTTACGTCGTTATCGCTTCGCTTTGAATGGGTAGCAGGTGTCCTGAAGCCAAAACTGCTGACACCAGCAAGAATGTTACAGTCATTCTAACTGGGCTCCATGTCTGAGTTATGAACTGTTACAGTTGTAACGGCGGCACGTGGTGTGCCGAGTGTTAGGCAAGTAAATTTTCTCACAGAGAATCAGTCTTTAAGTACAATCTTTTCAGATAAAACTGACAATGGAGGGAAAATTGTGGGATGTGAGATAATAGCTCCTTTCTGAGGTTTCCAAGATTTATAATTAATCGAGACTACTGCTTCTCTGCTCATTTGTCGCATGCTGAATAATAATCGCTCTTCTGAACGATAAGCAACGAATATGATTGCTATCTATCGTCAGTACTCATTAACAGACATACCATTTGTGTTGCGCTTTCGTGAAAGCTTTAGACATTCCGATTCACGACCATGGAAACAAGGAAGTTAACGCGACGTTGTCTGGACAACGAAAGCTAACCTTTTCTCGAAATAAAATAGGTGAAGATTCCTTGTGTTCAGTTAGGTCGCGCTGTTCACAACTGATAACTGCAGCAGAGTGAACTGAATATCGCAGCAGGTTTAAACTGCACGGATCCCATAATATTTTCATTTAGAATTTCATTATCAAACGTCCTCATTTTTCGTTGCACAATGCACGAAATATTGCTAAATAGGAAGGAAATCAAAACCGGAAACTTCGTAGTATTTAGTGTTTTCTATCCCAACAGAGAAAAAGAGAAGTGATAAGGAAGACTGAGAGTAGTCGAAAGCGATCTGCTAGAAACAATGTGAACGTCAAAAACGTCAAGGAGCTAATTTTGAGTGAAGACGATCAGCCAGGCACTCATGTTTCTCAGCGTGAAACAGCTCGACGACTCAATTTATCTCAAACCTCAGTCCAGGGGTATTGTTCAGAAAGATCTGGGTCTAAGCTCGTTTCAATATGTTCCAGTCCGTGAATTGACGGAAGCTAAAAAAGTTCAACGTTTTGAAAAATCCGTGAACTTTCTCGATGAACTAACGCAACGGTCTATTGGTTAAATTCCTTTATTGATGCAAACAACTTTACATTCTCAGCCCCTAAACACTCAGAAAACAATCAAGTTCAGTGTGTGGGAAAGAAAAAATCGATCGCTTTAAATCGATTAAAGACCATTTTGATAATCAGAGGCGTTTGCAAGACGTCGACAATGGGCCAGTGTCATATCGCGTACTTAAACCTAAGTCTTACATCATTTAATACACCATCAACCGCTTAACATTCCACAAGACGTATTTCGCTTCAAACTGACCTTAAATTTAGAGATTGCTCATTCCACGCTACATAAATACACTACGATGTCAATCATATCAATTAGTCACGAATGTGTGCGAAATAAACTCGAGTGCAATAGAAAGAATAAAGTTCGGCAATAACAAAGGACGACGATAGAAGAATGCATATAGAGACCCCAAAGCGAGACAAAGCGTAACCAAATATTCGAATAGCATATAGAAAGTATAGAGAGAAAGTACAGATGGAGTTGGAGAAAGCTTAACAACAGAAAGAAGGATTTTTTTATTGAACTAAGTTAGAATTCGCCCTTTTTTGAGCCGCGCATATCGAGAAGAGCTTGAAAGCCGTGCAGATTTATTCGAAGTTCTCTTTGTCGAAAACAAATTCGCCGAGACCCTTGCCAACACGCTTCAGGTTCGTGATGTACTTGGCGACTTGCTCGATCGACTCGACCTGCTCGCGCAAGTATTTCTCCTCGAGGAAGTCGCACATCTGAAACATCAAATTTAATTGATTTATTATCCTTCTACACTATTTCCTGTTTTAGTAGGATGCCTTACCAATCAAAGAGGACATATTGCAAATAAAAGAGAAAATTATTATTTGGATATTGTATTTCCGTTCTCTTATAGGTGTAATGGGTTGGGATTGGTGCTGTTGGGGCTCCACGGGGTGCGCTTATTCAGCGATCAAACGTCCTAACTCTCCTTTAACGCAAGAGAGCGGTCGGAACGCAACCGCTCGGCGGGCGAACAATAAACCGAGCGACTGATCAAATGCTCTTAATCGATCACTGTAACTGCATGATGGTGTGACAACTGATTTGACTTAGAAATACCATTTTTGAATCTGAAAGTGTCCTTCTCGATTTGGCAAATGTCACCTTGGGTAGTGGGCCCGTGTTCGGTAACTCACGGGAGTGCGCGCGGCGTGCACTCCCACTATATTGGGAGATAAGCAGAAGTGCACGCCACAGCGTTACTGAATCTGACCCCTGAACTGGGGAAGTATTTGAAAAGCGTTTCAATTAAGGTGGAAATGGTTTGTACATGCGAGTCGTTGTGCTGTTGCGCGATGGAGTGCAGCTCGAGCAGCGACTGATTGTTGGACTTCTCCAGGGCCAGCACCGCTTGGAAAGCCTCCAGAGGCGATCCCCACTCGTCTTTCTCTGGTTTCTGCAAAAATCTCGTTTCCCTTGTCGCACTTAATGTCAACAGAGTGCATATCGCGGGCCTATTCGTCAACAGTCCCATCGCGTGACATTGAAGTCGTCAGTCGACGTGGTAAACTAGTTTCGCGAACAGAAAGATTAAAAGATTCGAACCCCGGCGACCTCTTCCTCCGCAAGGCTCCAATGATGTCACCGCGTACCGAGCGCACGTGAAGGTCTCTGATCATTGAAATGATTCAGCAGTTACAGTTTCAAAGCACGTGCCAATGATATGATCATTATTTTTTTAGGTCATACTACCGTAACAAATCGATAATCTCTTGCGTGCGTTTGGAAAGTGAAACCGGGGACTCATTTCAATCATGGCAAAGCCTTCAGACACGGGATCGACAAGGTTAATCATTGGGGCACACAGCTTATCGAAAAAGCTTTTAGTACATTCAGCCTCGCTCACAAATCAAGTTTTGATCTCACTGTAAAGATTCACTAAGGAATCGCAATTCAGGTACAATTTTAAGGCAGATCTTCGCAGTTTCATTGCATGTATTGACACAGACGCTCCATCAATAATGATTGCTAATTACAATTTGAATGAATTTCGAATTACGTTCGTCACGGCGGAGTTCGCAATTAAGAAAACGTGCCTGAATGTTCTGAAGAACAATACGGCCACCGCGAGTGTTCTGGAACTTCATGAAGCCCGTGCCATGCTCGCGCTCCTCTTCAGATTGCTTCCTCAGCCATTTGGCTACCCCTGGAAGCGCCACGTCATCGCGATCGAAGTAGTAGGACTGAAAAAGTCGCTTAACATTAGGAATCATTAGCAAGAGGTACTCTTGATACACTATTTAATAAACATAGGACATGGTGTCATGTGAGGAAACATGCGTCATTCTTTGCTTTGACAAATGTTCTTTGATTTCTAAGATTTATAGTCGGTGTCTAAAGGTTAAAACCAAATTGATACAGATTTTGCTTTAAAATATTCAAAATTCTGTCTTTTTCATAACTACAGTGAAATTCGTTTTTACCGGTCACCGAGGGACCGGCATGTTTTGAGCGGTATAAGTGAAATACCGGTAAAACCAAAACCGCAACAAGTGAATGTCACTGTATCGACTATCTTATTGTGAACTTTCGGAAACCATATAAAAGTTTTTTTAGGCTTGCATATTGTTTATTTTATTGATAAAACAACAGAGTTGGCTTCACTGCTCCAAAGTATGACAGAAATACTCGAAACAGTTTATTTAATGCTACTGTAGAAAGTAATGTTAAAATCAGCTGTTTCGATGCGGGCAAGCGTGAATTCATGATAAATCAGTTCATTGGGTGATTTTTAGATATTATTCTACGGGAGTACCGTTTACTCAAGGTAAATGCTGTGGTATGCCACTAATCAATTGTAATCAGTATTCGATATTTTAACATATGAACGAAATGGTGTCGGCATATCGAAAGCATCTATACTAATAGCTCCACAGATTAACGAAGGCGTCAATCGATGCTTACCATGCTCAGGTATACGTAGCTGGCGTACAGCTCGATGTTGATCTGCTTGTTGATGGCGGCCTCGGCCTCCGCCGAGTAATTCTGGCGAACCACGGACACCGCGCCTTCCTGTGCCATTTTTTTGCCGATCTCAGGAGTTTAGAACAGAAAACCACATTCAGTGATATAAAAGCAAACCGATCGTCTCTTTTATACGCTGCCAGCACGTACGGAACTAGAACACGATAACCACACTGCGGGACGATGTGCCACTCAAATTTGTTATGATGTCATATCCGGGTTATCGCAAAGGACTTCCGCATAGATTGAGACTTAGTTTAAGACATTGTACCGGTTTCATCTCGCGTACTTTAGCTGATGTCGTACTAAACGCAGTGATAAAGGATAAGCCTTACATACGACTTTAGTTAAAGTACGCCATATGAGACCGGCCCTATGTGCTAACCGCAAGCCTCTTCTTGTTTGCATGCAATGCACACTTTATGGAAACTTCCCGTTAGTATCGCCAACAACAGAATATTATAGTAGTATCGTCGCTCAGCTGATGCCGAGCAACGTGCAACGGTCCATCCACACATAAAACAGAAGACCGCAGACATAGCAATCACTTCAGTATTCTGCTCCGTTCTATCATTTCACGTTAGAGCGATGACGACAAGAATCCTTTTATTCTTCCATATCATTTTCCTTTTTTTCATGATTGTGCACTGTAGCCATAACTGCAATTACTGTGTCGGAGTTGCTGCGCAAGGAGGGGCAACCAGTGAACCGCTTCTATCCTTTGAAAATTATATCAATGGAAAACTGAAGGAACGTCTCAAATCGACGAAGGAACTATCAGCCCTGACCGCGAGCGCGAGCTGTCCGAAGAATACAATGACGACGACAACAAAAAGTTGTTCTAATCAGTGCGTTACCATTGCGGTGAAAGCTAACACGGAGGCATTTTCCGGTAAGTATCAATGGTTATTTAGTGGAAAACAGTTTCTACGGTATATTAAGAACAACTTATTGAAACAGTTTCTGTTTGCTCAACTGTGAAGCTGTTGAAAAGGAAAGGCATAAACTGATTAAAAGCGTTTGATAGTGATGCCGATGATTAAGATGGCAGGAGCAGGCTCTCCATCAGACCTCAGGATTTTAGTTTGCAATTCTGGAGACTTTGTTCCAGACTTCCAAAAGTGCTAAACCATGTCATTATGGGGCCAATTTCATAAAGCTATTGAGCTGTTGAGAATTGAGAAATGAGGAATTGAGGCGCACGTCGATTGGCTGAAATTCAAAACTGATCAATCGGCGTACGCCTCAATTCCTCATTTCTCAATTCTCAACAGCTCAATAGTTTTATGAAATTGGCCCCTGGATGAAATTGCACAGTTCTTTTCCAAAAATCATCTAGGGAGATGTCACTCGAATGACTCGCAATCAAACTTATAAACTGAAAAATGGAAATCTATGCTAAAAATATCCAGGAGCTCAAATTGAAAGTAAGAACATGTTTCCCCTATGAGAAGGAACAAATAGTGCACGAGATCGACTGCATATGCCTGGACTTTTGAGACAACCTAATACCTTCACTTTTGAATAGCGACACAGAGCGAGATTACAGACGCCGCATCTCAAAATTGATACGTGCGCAATCGTCAGTGTAACGAAGGCCAAAGAGCTCTACTTGCCGTTAGCGTCGTTGGTGTTTTAATGTAGGTAGAGAGCGTGGATTCCATATTAGGTGATGGATACATTTCTTGCTGTAAAAAAAGCTAAGAATGTGACGAAGTAGTGGTGAACTAAAAATGTGTCATCTGATCAAACAGTAAGAATGCTACAGAAGCTATCACCAATATGGGTCATCGAAAGTTCGGTCCTTTGAGATCGAGGCTGATGAAAATAATTCACATATTAATGACGTTGCCGTGGCAGTTGGTGACGCAATTCAAATGGATTTCGATTGTCATTACGTAGGTATTATGGAGAGGTTGGGAGAAGTAACCATGACGGTTGATGTGTATGACGCAGTGTTTAGTGCATATCATGGGGCTATTGTAATCTATCGCTTCATGATTCAGTCTTACTAAGCTCTGTAGTAAAAGGGATCGGAGGTCAGACACAGTTTCTTGACGTATGCAAGAACTGATGCTGACGAAGAGAAGCCGGACAGAGCCTGATTCACTGGGATACCTTTAGCCCTGATGCAAGAAAAGAATAAAGCGACCTCTCGGTTCGAAAATGAAACTGCTTTTTTGACAAGGACTCTTAATTCTTAGTCTACTCTAGAAGCAAATCGGAGCTGCGCGCAACTCTGTTACTTAGAAATGCAAATTCAGCTATTTTTGTTTTCAAAGGCTTCTGCAAGATCGAAAACGCCTGTAACATTAATAATATTTGGCGAAAGTTATCGTATTTTCCTTTCTCATTTTACTGAAAACTGAACGTGAGTCATGTAAAGTTTAAAAACGATCCGTTTTCGTGAATTTCAGTGTAGTCGACGACGTATGCCTGAATACATAGCCGTGACCAGCCAACTAAGGAGCCTTGTTTACATCCAATAAAATATATTATGATTGCCGCTGATAAAATTAAGTTAGAAATGTTTTTATGAGCGTTTTCGATCAAACAGCAAATATTAAAGCAGATGAAAAAGTGCACTAATGTATTTATTAACAAATCTCAGTCAGGGGCCAATTTCATAAAACTATTGAGCTGTTGAGAATTGAGAATTGAGGAATTGAGGCGCGCTCGCATTGGTTGAAATTCAAATCTGACCAATCGGCGTGCGCCTCAATTCCTCAATTCTCAATTCTCAACAGCTCAATAGTTTTATGAAATTGGCCCCAGAATGTTTGCAGGCCCGAGCGATTTGAAGAAAAACATTCAAGTCAATGGTATCAATGTACCACTGACATCAGCGACACTTCAAAGTATCAAATACGGAAGTTTTGCGTTTCGAGGTTGTCTTGAAGATGTGGCACTAATACTCGGACTTATGGCTGAAAAAGAATTACCAAAGGAGATGAGCAGCGATAAATTACATCAAGCTGGCACATGCTCCACTGTTGGCGGCGCAGTCTTCAGCACTGCTTTCAACGCTTCCCTCTGCAGCTGCGAAGGAGAAAAATGTGAGCACAAAGCCTTTGAAAGTTAAAAGTCGGTGCCTTCCGTGAATCAGTGGGCATTCCGTCGCTTTATCGTTGTTTAAAAGCGATGTCCTATTTCATTTCTGATGCGCAATATTAAGACAAGAAATGTGGAGCCTACAGTGAAAATCGCTTATGGTGGTAAATAGAGGATCACCACATTTAGACCGGTACAAGCAAATTACATTCACATGCGAAACTGCTGTAAACCATTTCTTCTGTGTTTCATTACATTTTTGCGAGCATTATTGCGGAAAGAACCATGATTGGACAGTTGTTACGTGGGCAAGATAAACCTTCTCTCACACGCCACGACTGGCCAGTTACCATGCTTCCCGCAGCTATGACCACGCGAGTTTTATGACATGTGCCCCTTGGACTTATTCAGAGGCGAACGCTGGTCGTAGTCTAGGTGAGACAGACAACGATAAAAACGAAAAGGTCGAAACTCTCCACTGTAAAGATTTATTCTCTTTGCAACAGCATTTTTCAAGGGGCATGACTCGAAGCACTGCTGGGGGGGGGGTGCAATCCCACTTCCTCTTGTTTCGCGCCCGCCACTAAGTAGAGATGACACATTCTTTGTGAACTTCTTTGTTTTTTGCAAAATATCTTTGTTGCTAACGCACTAATAATTAATCTTACCGTGAGAACTGCACGTGTATAAAGCTGCTGAAATGTAGAAAGTTTCATTTGCTCTTGATTTCAGGTAACAATGCAGACGTTTCTACCAATGTTGGACCCGCAGTAGCACATGAAGCTATCGTTCCGTCAGAGTTTATCGGTACTAACTTTTCGGATTTTTCCGCCGTTGCAAGTATTACCAATTGGACCACGAGTGTGCATTATTGGTCACCATTTATAATTCCAACAGTTGCAGTAACATTAGCCTAATGAAACTGATATAAGAGTGTGCGTGGCCAAAAGTACTTGTCGTGTTTTTTCAGCTGCATGCCCACCACCATCGCAGTCGTTCTTGGAAGAAAATACAACTTTTACAACTTGTTCCAGCAACTCGAATTGTGCAGCGCCGCAGCTCTGTTGCCTGGTTGACAAGTCAAGAAGCATGTGCAAGGATCCGCTTTACACCAGTAACCATTATTTTTGCGTCAGTTACACAGTATGATAAATGTAAAATTAAAATATCTAGAGAATATGAATTTCAGCGCAAAACTGCCCTGCTTATATTTCGAATATTTCATTCCTTAATCCTGTAACTTGGCCACCTTTGATTATCATGTATAATGCTGCAATCTCTTGTAGGGTTGTAACGGGGACGAGGATTTTCTAATGAAGATTCTCGAGTCATGATTCAGGAATTGAAGTCTAAATCGAAATCGGATGAGATCTGATAATCGGGTTTAATACAGGGTGCGGCATAAGTTCGTTCTGGAGTTTGAATTTGTGTTTCTTGCTAAAGAATAACGAAAACAGGAAAAGCACTAAGTAGAAATGTTTAGTAGATAACAAGTAATCAAACGCCGAAAGGATATTTGAAATGATCGCCTTTCGCTTTAATGCACGCTTTAACTCTTCGAGGTGATACATCGACTGCGGCGCGCAACTTTCCTTGAGAAATCTTCGCCCACGCCGCCTTCAGTTTTCGTTCCAGCGAGGCGGTGCTTTTGTGATATTTAGCAGAGATATCCTTCGTCAGAATGCCCCAGACAGCAAAGTCCATCGAATTTAAATCCGCTAAACTAGACGGCCAATCTTCATGCGCAATGAAATCTGGGATACGGTCACGGCAGCATCCTTGAACCGACTTTGCCCTGTGGGCAGGAGCGGAATCCCGCTGAAAGCACCAGTGGCGGTTGGCGAAGTGCAGTTGAGCCCACGGTTCCAGCACACCTTCAAGAACTTCTTGTTGATATACTTTCGTCGTGACTCTGGTGCCTTTTTTGAAAATGTGGAGGGAGTACGGCCATCGGAAGTAATTCCGTTCCAGACCATGACGCTGACGACGCCCTGCTTCCGCGCAACTTGCGCTGAGCATTGGATGGATCGGCCATCCACATGCGCACATTACGTGAATTTTGGGCCTCTTCGATTGTAAAAAGTTTTCGTCAGAAAAAATGATCGAGCTGTGATTGTTGTCTGCGAGCCGGGTTTGGAAGACTTTGCATTTTTTACGCGATTCACTTTGGCGTTAGCGCGAAGAAAAGTCCCCTACTCCTTCTTGTAGGGTTTGACTTTAAGTTTATTCCTCAGAATTAGTCGGAGAGATCTGTCGCTGATTTCGACTTCATGAGTCATTCTTCTTGCCGACCTTTGTGGATTTCGACGAAGGCGGTCGCTCACGATTTTGATATTTCGTGCCGTGGTAGCGCAACAAGGGTGACCGGATCGTGGGTAATTCTGCAAGTTGCCGAGTTCCTTGTACCGTTGAATCGTCTTTGAAACCAATCGTTAGGGAATCTTGAGCGGGGCAAGTTCTCGAACAATTTCGAATTGGCGCCGGCCTTCCATGAAGAGCTTGTTGATTTCTTCGCGATATTTGCTCATTGTAAAAACCTTGTAAAATTAACGCTAATAGAAATTCTTTTTGCGACAATAGAAAGAGGAATAAATAAGCTATAATTAGAAACTGAAACCAGCTTCCGTCCTTTATTAACCGCAAAATGGGAATGTTCGAAATTTCCAGAACGAACTTATGCCGCACCCTGTAGTTCCCCTATTCGGATCCATTACACTTGTATTCGAAATCACACATTTGTTAATAGTGTCTCGTCTTGTAGGATACCGAGATCTCCGTATGGGGGAATTTCGGTCTGCAACACGATATATTTCTCAAAGTACCTACTCCGACTGCTTAATTTCCACCTCGAGATATCCGATATCAAACCACCTACTGTAATCTGACTTACTTTGATAACGAGGCGTCAATATTCTAATTTTACGGCATATTGCACAATTAGATGGCCATAAAATTAGAAACTGCCGAAACTATAAGAATATCTATTGTTAATATGAATTTCTTGTTCCAGAAAGTGTTACCGGCGCAATATGCTCGGAAATGCGCTTCACGAATAATGGGACCGGCCAAATATTTACCGAAATGGTGCAGTCCACCGAAGATATGAAAGCCATCTTTCCCCAGTTATCCAACGACTGCAATCAACCGCAAACTACAACCTCCAAATATGTACTCCTTTAAACGAAAACTCTAGTCAAAAATTAAATCTAATCTAATCAAATTGGGCATTAGATGGCGTCGAATTTTCAAATCACGCATTCATATTTGCTAAAACGAGCTTTGAGTGTTCAATAAATGCGATTTAAGTCAAGATGGTAGGAAGCTGATGGTAGGAGACCGATGCTGTAAATTAAACGAAAGCTGAAATGAATTTTCATGCGTTTTTGATCGTTTCTGCTCTTTCAGCTCAAAAAATGTGACACGTATTCTACGATCATATCTGCCACTGCTGACTTTCGCAACATCGCTACCGGCTCCGAAGCGCTCTCAAACTTACTCAGTCCGTTGAACGCACTTGGAATGGGACCAAAGAATATCGCAGACGTTGGAAAAATCTCCTTCATGACGCGAGGATGTGCGGAAAAATATTTTTCCGAGGTAGAGGATTACGGGATACTGACGAAACATTCGTAGTTTCTCATTGTGGCTCTGCGCGGTTTGTTAGCGAGTGTTTCTTCTTTTCATCGTAGCTGACTGCGGATTTGTCGGGCACATCACATATTTCTTAACGAAAATTATTTAAAACCAAAGATATCTATAAAGGAATTGTATAAGACTAATTCTTGTAAAACATCAATCCAGTTTCTTGGGAAGCAAATACTAATCTTTCAAAGTCCAATCTTAATCAGTTACTTTTATAGCAGTAACTTGCAATCCCCTAAGGACAGAGTACATAATTATGGCACGCTGAAAGAGATCCCACCGGCTTAATTTGAAAAATATGTATCCTTTTGAAAAGTATTACAATAAATAAGATTTTAATGAAAAGAATTTGCAAATAGTTTGCAGTTTCGAAACATATGATTAAATAGTTTATGATATGTAACGAAGTTTAAATTCTGTGGCTAGGAGCACTGGAGGATAAATACGCCATCTAATATTCAATGCGCAATTGTTTAGGCTATGTCCGACGGATTCCCCATGATCGGTGATGGAGTGGAGAATCTCTCTGGAAAGCTGACCTTCTTCAATGTCCCACTCACCATTGATGCACAGGCCTGCAATAAAGAAGGAGCTAGCGGTTGTTCAAATTCAGTTCAATCTCTCAAAGCAATCGCTCCTGATGAGTGCTTCGCCGGATTTAGTGGAAGCAGTTGTGGAAAGCTCGACATGTTTGCAATGATGTCGCAATTGTTCCAAAATAATTCGACAAACGACAATGTCAAAACAGGTATGCCCTGTTTTACTGATTTCACAGACAATCATTGCGAAACTGGTAATGTCCTGAATGCTAGCAACGGACGTATACCGTTAACATTCATCAATAATGATATTTTGTATGAACAGATTTAGAAGGGAACTCAAGTAAAATCACATTTTAAGAAAAATTTAAGCATACAAAATCACGAAAGTAATCACTTATCCTAGATTGAACGAGTGTTTGGTGAAACCGCTCACACTAAGAGTCACGTAAATTTTAGCTATGGGTGGGTGTACTGACTGATCTACATGTCAGTTGACCCAGATTATGTTTTTTGACCCGCTTTTCTGTCAAAACTTGCGTATAAGAGCAAGCACACTTGAGAACTCCATTTAAGATACTGCGTCTAGAGCATGCGAGCTCAAGTTGTAAAGTCAGTGCAATAGTGGCGAAAGATCGAGAGTTCAATTTCCATGTCACTGTGAATCTTCTAGAATGAACTCGAACATCGTGGGAATCGAACCCGCGACCTTTTGCTTACTATAATACGGGCTCTACCGCTTGATCTGGCAGGTTTTTGTCATTTTCTGGGGTGCTTTCTCTTATATCCAGGTCTCAGTCACAAAACCCGCCCAAAAATTTTATCTTATATCCGGTTTTCTCTTATATCCGGTTCTCTTATATCCGGTTTCTCTCATGTGTTGTAGCATATGACTGAGCACGGGAGTTCAGAAAAAGTCTCTTATATCCGGTTTTCTCTTATATCCGATTCTCTTATATCCGGTTTCTCCTGTANGTTTCTCTCATGTGTTGTAGCATATGACTGAGCACGGGAGTTCAGAAAAAGTCTCTTATATCCGGTTTTCTCTTATATCCGATTCTCTTATATCCGGTTTCTACTGTATTGATAAATGTTCAAGTCGGAACAATTTTATGGAATATTCGGGCCCGTTTCATGCAACTTTGGCAGTTGCAGAACTGCGAAATAACAGAACAGCCTGCACGGTGATTTTGTATTTTACCAACTTTTCCAGTCGCCTATGGTATACTGATCAATCGCTCACGATTGCAGTTGCATAATTTCGCAGTTCTACAGTTGGCATAGATCAAAAAATAACCTTAAGGGGATTTATTTCAAGGCGGGTATTTTCGGGTAAATCAGTAACTTAAGGTGCTTAACTGTGCCCGTACTTTAGCAATCAACAGTATTCAAAGCAGTATCCAATGAACTGAGTATTGCATTTGAAATATTTATAGACATTAAGACTTGCGCAAGTGCACCATGCTCAAATGGCGGCACGTGCAAATCTGAGAACGGTCGGCCTCAGTGCACTTGTGAACCGGGGTTCACAGGCGAGAAATGCACTGGTAAGTAACTTGAATAAGAAATATTTTGGGGTCTCTAGCCCATTTCTAAGACGAGCGACATGGGCTCTTTTCATGTCTTATCTGGTTGCATAGCCGCTGCTTAAAATTAAACAAAATTTCAATCTTATGAAGATGGTCAAAAGGCACTGAGGTACATTCCGAACGATTTCCACGCATCAGCTTTTATCAAGTGTACTTCAGCATTTTATAATGTAATATTTAATAATGCGCTTAAGTTTGTATAGTGTATTGTTCTATTCTATCGAAAAACTGACCATAACAAGTTCTATGACCATTTGACCGTAATCGCTTGGGCCCAACAGCTCTGAGACCTCTTTGTAGAGAATCCCAAATAGTTCCTGTTTGCAATTAGCGAAACTATAACGCTCTGTTTTGTCATAGAACATTTTTTAACACTGAAATGACTTGCGCAAGCATTGATGTTAACGGTCGTGTTACTTTATGAGCTGTTCGAAAAACTCACATCAGAGATTATATATCATTAGTAGCTTTTATAAAAGCTTGTGGCATTTAATTATTTGATCGTTCAGACCGAATAAATGAATCCCAAGGAAGCTTATCAAGCCTAGTGCCTCCAAGTTCGCCGACAACATCGCCTCCAAATGTGTCGAAAACAGTACCTCCGCCAGTGACAAATAATAATAATAATGCAAACAGCATCAACAACAACAATAACAATGCGAATGGTACTAAATGCCAAAACTTGCCTGAGCAAACGTTTTCAAAATTACTCGATTTGTGTTTTCAGTAATAGGAGCGTCTAAAACGGTGAATAAGCAACAGAAGAAAACGGGAACCGCACTATCTGCAGCCGTCGTAATAGTTGCTCTTTGTACGGCTCTGACTCAAATCTGAATTAGATCATTTTTGTATGGCAACTTGAACATATATTGATATTGTATGCAATGCTATGTTAATTTTCGGGTGATAATTACTATAAGCTCATTTTCAGAAATTATTAACTAAGTAGACTAATGTTTTTAAGAAAATCATACCATTACTGATCAACAGACTCCGCCAACCCTTTTCCGTGTGGACCTTTTCTGAAATACAATAATTGCACAAATGATATATTCTCTATTGAATTGTTAGGTCGTCCGAAATTTCGAGTAATGCAGAATATATTTTCCTACCGTATCGGCAATGTCTGAAATTTTTTGCAGAGTAGCTGTGTAAATGCAAAATTGTAAGTTGTAATTCGTATGAGTTCAGACGAGATTACGCTTGCCTAATTCTCAATCGCAAGTTTCTCATAACTTCGTAAGATGATTCGTGAGCGTTTTCTTGTGGTTGATTATTAGACAGTCGTGCCTTATTTTCCATTGTAAATATATCGTCTCGTTTGTCTGCTTTTGTAAATTTGATGTTGAATAAAGAAATATTTTCTAGTGAGAGAGAGGTGCATAATGAGCAAATTGCGCGCAAATATCTTGGCGACTGATTTTTTATCAGATGTGTGCAAGAACGATGAAATTGATCATTTCGCTTTTGTACTGCTTCTTATGCTATCATTCATTTGACAACATTAACTGACAATAACATCATTTGACCAATTGCGCTGCCATATCACGATATTTTATCAGGAATGCTTTCGATTGAAATAAATGAGATGCGATCAGTTAGCGTTCATTTGGTGAATTCTTGCATCGCTCCACTTGCATGTCCTCCTGGGGGCACGAGCCGAAAGTGCATTTTCTCGTGCGGACTCTGACGCTGTGGCCTTTCACCACAAACTGGCATGGTGTCCACGCCGACCAGTCGTTCTGTGTACTTGGCTGCTCAGAGATGTTCTTAGCGGGCCATTTCGGCACTTTATTTTTTGCTTCGGCTCGTCGAATGTCGTCAACGGTTATTTGCTTGACAGGCTTGCTGAAGGGGCTGTCTAGCGGGGGTTGGCGGTCGATGTCGCTTCCGCTGGCTTTTAATGGCGTCGATGGTGCAGGTGGAGTATTTTTTGTTTTACCTTCTGGCGAGCCTAAAATTTTCCAACGTAGAATGAATAATACTGCAGGTCGTGCGCAAGCTACTAAATCGTCCTCACTGATTTTTACTCTGCCGCCTTTCGCGCAGCCGTTTTCCACAAGCGTCCAGCCCTCAGCGGCTCTGAGTGCTTCAGGCGTTTCACCCAGATTTGTGTCGTGCAGCTCGCACTGACGGTTCTGGGAGTTGTACGACGCTGACTGCAATGAATTAAGTGAATTTATTTCAATTTTCTACGACGTCATTGGGGTGCCTCGTGGACTCGGATCAATTTCATACAAACTGTTGGAACTGAAGAAATATAGAAATGCTAAATTGCAAGCGCAGTGATAGATCAGAAATCTGGTAGTAACTAGAAACAACCGGATAATGATCAATCACGGCGCTTACAATTCCAGATATTTATAATTGAAATTGTTTCATGATAATAATCTTAGTAAACCATTTAAGATCTTGATTTCTTTCAACGCTTAGCAATAATGCATTTTGATACTGTATTCCAAAATCAGTTCATAATCCATTTTTAAGAGCTTAAATATCGCCTGCTTCTGATCGAATTTCCTGAGACTATAGCCTTGAACGAAACCATTGTGCTTTTGATTGTGAGAATTTGAAACGAAACTTCATATGAAGGCGAAATGATATGACACATTACTATTTTCAACAGATGCGAACCTTAATCAACTCTTACTTTGCACGCGGCGTCTGCCAAGCAAACTTCCAGACAGCTCTCGACTGTTTGTAGGCTGGTGCTGGCACTTAACTCATGGCCAACAATACGCTGGCCTGTATGCATCAAGTAAAGCTCGTCCGGACTACACTTGTGCGCCGCATTTATGCCAGCTGAAAAATGACTTGCTTACACGTAAACCATTCTCACGTTAACAAGGACCCTTTCGCGTAAAAAGGAAATGCTTCGTAAATCAAAAAGGACATTTTCCAAGATCACTCAATATGAAAAATACCCTCTCTAATTAGGAAAATATCTTCTTAGAAGTGGAAAATGTTCTTATTAAAGGGAAAGTGGTATAAATAAACTAATGGAGACACTTACACGGTTGGCAAAACTTTTCCACATAGATGACTTCTTCGTTCGTTATTAGATGACCTGAGCCTCGCGGCGAGGCTGCGTTTTGGTGAATTTCGCAAGTTTGCGACTGGGGGAAGTAGTTCATCGAGGCACACTCGATTTCCTCGCCATTTGGTCCCTGAACACAAAAGAATGAAACGCTAAGCAAGGTATAGATCGCATCACGACACCTTCGCACACCATTGAGCACCCCACATGAAAAAATCAATTGTTGTATCCTTGCTGCGCGTAGTGGGTGGGGCATTTTTAAATGAGGCTTTTTATCAAAAAAAAACATGCGATTAGCACATTGATTCGTAATTGCCCATTTCCGAGTAAAATGCAGTGAGAGTGCGCGCTAGACTTCCAAAACTACCGTTTGTTAACGCAAACTGTTCTGCCAAGGCGCCGTGAACGGAATATATTGCACCTAACTTGCCTTGTTAGAGGAGCAATAGTGGCTGCACTGAGGTTGTTCAATGTCTGCCAGTACCATTACGCCCGTTAAGTCGGTGCCATTGGGTCCCTGGGGCAGAGCTAGCTCTTGGCCGATGATGACAAAGTAAGAGTAGGCAGAACAGCCGGCAGCTGGAGGTAGTGAAGGAATGGATGAAGCTGTGGATGGAGACACGGGATCTACAGACGATCGGCAGCAGTCGGCACCAGGTGAACTTGTTGCTCCGCAGCATTCGGGCGAGACTTCAGACGCTCCTTTGGGAGCAATGTCTATAACTTGTGCAGGAGCTTCTGACGAAGATGAAGGCCTTGAGGGAACAACTTTAGCCACTGGAAGTGAGGGTAGGGACGGCGGTGGAAGCGGAGATGTGACGAAGAGCTCTGGATCTGGCTGCGGCCGAGTTATTCTTACTCGCGGATCTACGCCATGGTTCGGCGATTTGTTGTTCATTGTTGCGAGACTCACAGCTTAAATGATAAATCATAGGCATTGAATGCTTTTATCATCAGACGAGCCAACTTTTGCAGTCTCCGTCCGTTGATGAGCGGGTGTAATGGTCGAACCCGTTAGCCGGGTGGAGGATTGCTGGCGGCCTATTTCCGTCATGATCATACAACCGACAGCTCTTTTGGTATTGATCGTATATAAACGACTTGCAGTACGACTGTAACAATTCAACGATTATTACGAATATTACGAAACTCCACTCAAACAGCAACTGACTGGGTTGTCTTCGTTGTTGTCCAACGATTTAATGCAATGCTCCTTGCAGGCGTAAGGGCTGACGTGCATTAATTCTGCAATCGGCTGATAGTTGTCCATGCTTCGACGCGTCATCACAGTGAAACATTTTTCATATGAAAAGAATCTTGTATTAGATAGAAGTGCAGCGAACACATGTGACTGCAAACGGCGACTGTTGGTTGAAATTGGAGCGAGCGACTGCGAGCCATCGATATGAATAAGCCGAAAAGTCGAAAATAAAACTTACAAGGCGTCCGGGCGCTGACGGTTGACAAAGAGTGTACAAAGAGCATCAGTATTATTGGAAGAAACATGATGACGACTGTTCATCCGTTACTCGGGGGGATGGGCGAATGCGATCGGCGGCAGGCGAGTAAACGGGTTATGAGGACACTTTGTGTGGCCTGAATTGCCGCGAAAGGGAGAAAGGGGCAAGTCGATCAGAATTGCGGTGAAAGTTAAATTTATTCTTCGCGCGAATACAACAGCTCATTGCAGAGACACGGATAGAGGACAGAGACAAGAATCAATCACTTTCAATTAAAGTACACTTTCGTCACTCGTATTATACTGCATACAGCGTGTGCTTGTTTCCGAAGGTTTGCTGCATCAAACGGCGACTGTTTTGAATTGAACTGCATATCAGCACTTTTGCACTTGAAGACCGCCGTCTGTGCAAGAGGAGTCCTTGCAATCATGGGTACGCACTCGCACCGGTCTGCCCTTTACTTGAAACTGACACGGCGACCAAGCGGTCCAATTTGCGGATGTTTCTTCTGACTTTGGGCGATTGTCGAGCTCGGCTTGCGGCTCGCTTCCACCGATCACAGCGAAATTTCGGTCATTTGACGGCTCGGTATTATGTGAAGAGCTGGACTCGGTTTCGTCCAGCTCAAGCTGCTCAGCTGAAGATGCAGGAGAGTGCGGTAGCGCTGCTAAAGAATTTTGATCAATCGACAGTTAGGAGATGATTAAGTGCTAAATTTACGGTTATACGGTTCATCCGCTGTTTGCTCCAAAGACTGTTCGTGTTCAACGATTTGCGTGAACGGGGCCGATGATGGTGAGTGTTTTATCGGCGATACTGCAAAAAGGCGTCATAGCTGAATTGAGCTAAGCAATCAATTAATACTCGCATCTTCGTGGAGAGAGAAGACGACATCCGTTTTCAACGAACACCCATTCAGAGCTGCCGTCCACAATGGCGTTTGGTTCGTCGCCCAAATTGACGCCGTGCAATGTGCACCACTCACCGGCGGCTCTGTTGTAGGAGGATGACT